>CAUOFW020003502.1:1403699-1435413 GCA_963454935.2 Ilex paraguariensis
CAAGACCCCCCCCCCCCCCCCCCCCCCCCCCCCCCCCAAAAAAAAATGGGTAGGGCAATGGAGATGAAATCTCATGTGCTAGATCACACCTAGAATATCTAGGTATGAAAAATGAGTATGAAAACATGTTAAAAATCATTTATTGCTTGATTTGGGTTCCGATAGGCACAATCTACTAGTAGTAAGATGTTTGGGTTTGATGGAATGGCTTATTTGGTTATGCTATGTGTTTACATTATGCCCATTAAGTGTTTGATCAAATGCTTAGGGTTCAAGTATGTTATTTAGATTGAAATCATATGTGCCATGCTTGGGATAGTTTGTAGAAAATGGATATGTCTATTATATACTTTATGATATGATGAGCATGATGATATGAATTTCAATTGTACATTACATTTGCATATGTACGGGTAGTATCGCATTCGTGAGAATCGGGCATGAGTGTGGGTGTGTGTGCGTGTTTTTAATTAAACACCATTATTGGTGGGTTGATGGGTTGATACGTGGACTTGAGAAAGTTGGACCTAAGTCCAGCTGAGTTGCACAGGTTTGCATTAAAAGAGTGTTGAGGTTAGTAAGAAAGGCTAGATTCTCCCTTGGGTGTTATACCCAGTAACTTTGTATATTCACTCTCATTGGTATTGAGCCCACAAAGTGTATCAGTGTACATGGAACCGTTGATGGAAGTCCATAAATTCCGTATCTATTAGGCAACTGTTGGTGTATGTCCATAAATAACTACCCCAGAATGACATGGATTTTTATAAAATAATCATTGGATGTCTAATATCAACGGCGAGGGCTTGGAATGTACAGTTGCATACGCATATATGTGATGCCCCTAAAATTGAGGGTCCTTTGTTAACCCGTTGATCACCTATCAACCCGCAAAACTACCCATGAATGCTGCATAACCCAACACCACGTCATAACATCCCCTTCACTGGGATCATCAACAACACAGAATTTTGGTAGAGTCTCCCTTGCACTGAGCACTACCAAATGCATAACATGTATCCATGTTAATCACTTGATCATTCTAAGGTCCAATATATATCAATTTGTCCCTAATATTACTCCATTTACATCCTTTGAACAAAAAGACTCAAGGCCCGAAGGTTTGGCAAAGTTATTTTAAATTTTTGAAAATTTTAGATGAGCTACTGGTTGCTCATGTACGTGCTACCGGTAATTGAGTCCTCTGGAATTGTGCTACTGGTAGCTCAAGACTTGCTACCNCGTTGATTACCTATCAACCCGCGAAACTACCCATGAATACTGCATAACCCAACACCACGTCATAACATCCCCTTCACTGGGATCATCAACAACACAGAATTTTGGTAGAGTCTCCCTTGCACTGAGCACTACCAAATGCATAACATGTATCCATGTTAATCACTTGATCATTCTAAGGTCCAATATATATCAATTTGTCCCTAATATTACTCCATTTACATCCTTTGAACAAAAAGACTCAAGGCCCGAAGGTTTGGCAAAGTTATTTTAAATTTTTGAAAATTTTAGATGAGCTACTGGTTGCTCATGTACGTGCTACCGGTAATTGAGTCCTCTGGAATTGTGCTACTGGTAGCTCAAGACTTGCTACCGATAGAAAAGCCCAATTTTTTCCAATTCAATCCTTTTTCAATTTCAACTCATCTAATCTCATACAATACTCACCCAAACTCATATACATCAAATTATACTCAAAATATGGCCCATAAAGGTTCATTACACAACCCATTAAACAATATTACATGTCCAAAAACTAATTACACAATTGTTTTTACAAAAAAGTAATCTAAAGCCACTATACGACTTTAGATAGTTTGTAGAAAATGGATATGTCAATTATATACTTTATGATATGATGAGCATGATGATATGAATTTCAATTGTACATTACATTTGCATATGTACGGGTAGTATCGCATTCGTGAGAATCGGGCATGAGTGTGGGTGTGTGTGCGTGTTTTTAATTAAACACCATTATTGCTGGGTTGATACGTGGACTTGAGAAAGTTGGACCTAAGTCCAGCTGAGTTGCACAGGTTTGCATTAAAAGAGTGTTGAGGTTAGTAAGAAAGGCTAGATTCTCCCTTGGGTGCTATACCCAGTAACTTTGTATATTCACTCTCATTGGTATTGAGCCCACAAAGTGTATCAGTGTACATGGAACCGTTGATGGAAGTCCATAAATTCCGTATCTATTAGGCAACTGTTGGTGTATGTCCATAAATAACTACCCCAGAATGACATGGATTTTTATAAAATAATCATTGGATGTCTAATATCAACGGCGAGGGCTTGGAATGTACAGTTGCATACGCATATATGTGATGCCCCTAAAATTGAGGGTCCTTTGTTAACCCGTTGATCACCTATCAACCCGCAAAACTACCCATGAATGCTGCATAACCCAACACCACGTCATAACATCCCCTTCTCTGGGATCATCAACAACATAGAATTTGGGTAGAGTCTCCCTTGCACTGAGCACTCCCAAATGCATAGCATGTATCCATTTTAATCACTTGATCATTCTAAGGTCCAATATATATCAATTTGTCCCTAATATTACTCCATTTACATCCTTTGAACAAAAAGACTCAAGGCCCGAAGGTTTGGCAAAGTTATTTTAAATTTTTGAAAATTTTAGATGAGCTACTGGTTGCTCATGTACGTGCTACCGGTAATTGAGTCCTCTGGAATTGTGCTACTGGTAGCTCAAGACTTGCTACCGATAGAAAAGCCCAATTTTTTTCAATTCAATCCTTTTTCAATTTCAACTCATCTAATCTCATACAATACTCACCCAAACTCATATACATCAAATTATACTCAAAATATGGCCCATAAAGGTTCATTACACAACCCATTAAACAATATTACATGTCCAAAAACTAATTACACAATTGTTTTTACAAAAAAGTAATCTAAAGCCACTATACGACTATCTTTATCAACGAGGGCCCAAGTGAGAGCTGTCCACCGGCACTTGTTCCACACCTGAAATGTTGTCCCTATAAAAGGTGAGCCATGCTCAATAGGGTATCTCCTAAATAGACTAGTCCCCAACTTAGATGCATATGAAATGGTCACAAGCAATTCAACAATTAAACAAGAATTCATCCAAGAACATACAACTTCAAGAATGAATGTCATAAATGCCATGTCATGTTATGAGGTGAGACTCACACATGCAATGCAACCCGAACCTTCACCGACTCCCATACACATGCAATGACATGCTTATGAATCTGGACATTCCAAGCCCCTACCATTGATGTTACACATCCAATGACCATTTATAAATCCTAGGTCTTTCTTAGGGTGGGTATTTATGGACTTTCACCAATTAACACCCAACCGACATGGCATTTATGGACTTCCAGCAATGGCTCTGCATGCGCCGACACATTTTATGGACTCAATACCAACGAAGTGCGTATCCAAATCACCAGGTCTTATACCTGAGGGACAATCTAGCCATTCTTGCTAACCCCGATCCTATTTTCAATGCAACACGTGCGACTCAGTCAAACCTTGGTCCAACTTTTTCAGGCCCACACATCATCCACCAAGAATGGAGTTTTATCAAAACCATGCACACACCCACACCAATGTCACATGCCAACGAATGTGATGCTTCCCATGCACATACAATGCAATGTACACTTGCATTTCATATCAGTATGCAACCAAGATTTTAATTTCAACTACAAATCATGTTCAACATGTCATGAGCACAATATGAACATTTCTATCTCAAACAACATTCTCAATTGTCAATTATGTCATAAACATATAATTACAATTCATTTTCTCAGCAAGCATGTTATAACATCTTCAATGAAATAACCATGCTAAATCAACTTAGGCATTTTCTCAACAACCCAAAAGGCAAAAAATTATATAAACACAAAATTATGCCTAAATTATCACATTCTTGTGAAATCACCAAACAAGTAATTTCACCCAAACCACATTCATGCAAGATTGGTTTAGCACATTTTCATACTCATTTTCCATGCACTACTTACACTAGGAGTACATCAAACAAGAAAATTCATCTCTAATCAAACTACCCATTTCCTATGCAACCCTAGGTTGGAAATAAACCTAGCTAGGAGAAGAACTCTATTTCTTGAAGTGTAATTGCGAGTGGTAGAAACTCAAAAAAAAGAAAATCAAGCATCAACCATTGATTTCCAAAAATCTCGTCGTTTAGACTTTGGTTAAATTCCCGATTTTTAGTATGTAAACATATCTCTCATCTCGTAGATCAACTTTAATTCTTGGCCCAACACATTTCAATGAACGGTTGGCCTTAGATCGTAGAGAGAAGCTTGAAACCCACTTAATTTCCCCTATTTTCTTCTCTCTCTTTATCCAAAAAGAGTAATGCTACATGGACTTAAAAAGTAGACTTAAAAATTAGACTTAATAATCTCAACTATTGAATAGGTAGTGGGTCCCAATAAATTTTAGGACCCACAGTGAAATCAATTGTTGAGATTATCAACTCTAATTTTTAAGTCCATGTATCATTACTCATCCAAAAATCTAAAGGTAAATAAGGAGAAAATATGATTTTTCTACCCTATTTATACTCCCAAACACTTGGTTCTCATTATGCGACACACCCCGTCTTTTCCTGATATGATTTTGTCTTGAGTCAATTAAATCTCGTCGCATTTTAAATTTAATATATTTTATTTAAACTAAATTTAAATTATTTTTAAAACCCGATCACATTTATTTTAATCTCACGAAGCCCAATAGCCTCGTAAAATGTAAAAAATTTGGTTGTCTCAGAATTCAACGATATTTGACTGGGTAACTAGATTTCACGAGATGAATCCAATAACGAGGTCCATTTTTTCATCCTAATTCTAGAAACATTTGAGTTTTCAACCCGAACTATAGCAACTAATTACCATTTTACACTTTTTCATTAAAATTTAAAATTTTATCGGGTTTACGTTCTTCCCCCTTAAAAGAAATTTTGTTCCCGAAATTTACACACGCATGCACATTCAACTACATGCATATGCAACAGTCATATAGTACTTTATGACTACAAGGAAGTACCTCAATCCTCAACACAAGAACGGATAGGTGGTACGGATAGTGTCCTTACACTCCTATGTCGCCTCCTCCACACCACGGTGCTACCACAGCACCTTCATCAACCTCACAGTCTTGCCTTGAAAAACCAGTTCTCTGCTCTCTANCACGTCGCCTCCTCCACACCACGGTGCTACTACAGCACCTTCATCAACCTCACAGTCTTGCCTTGAAAAACCAGTTCTCTGCTCTCTATGATACACACCTGTACGTTCTCGAAGGTTCCATCCACATCAACAACTAGCTCACCCCCAATCCACCACATGTGAAGTATCTAGAGTGTACTTCTAGAGTATGGAAACATGGAATACCGCGTGAACACCCAATAAATTTGACAGTAACGCCAACTGATGAGTGCGTAATATTGCACATTTAACAGCCTCATTACATGCATTTTAACTTGACTTTGTATTTAATTACTTAGAGTTAGTAGAATTTATGAATAATGTTGAAATCTTGATGTTGCAGGTAATTATAGAGTAAATAATGGCTTTTGGAACCTTGCAACTAAATGTGGTTAAGGGGGAAAGACATAGACACATTACATAAGGATTTGGAGGCTTAAAAGTGACAAAAATCAAGGAGGTATCAGTGCTTGGTAATATAGTTACCAGCACCCACACCATTTGGTAGAAGTATCTCGGTTCGCCTCATTTTTGACCATGATATATTTAGAATCGGGAAAAGTTTAAAACATACAAGTTGTAGATCTAGATGTCATCTATATTGTGTCAACATTTCAGCTCGATCAGATAGTTGGATCAAAATTTATGACAATTCTATCAAAACTGGTCCTGAGCTAGAAACCTACCAGTAGGTTTTATCTTTCTACCAGTTGGTTTTGCCCAGATGTGTCATAACACCTACAACTCATGCTCCACTTGTTTGGGGGTCCCACCTATGATTCTCCCACTTGACCCCTGACATATTTTACATATATACATGCCTCGTACACCCTAGTTGTTGACTTTTGAGGATGGAGGTTGGGAAATGAAATGGGAGAAGGACAGAGGCATGGTGGGTCCAAGATAGGCTTGTCCTAGCCTGTCCAAAGCCAATCAACTCACCTCCCATTGATGGGAGGCATGCACAAAGGCTAAGGGACCCTTATGGACAAAAATGCATCATCTCTACACCATATATTCAGCATTCCACAAGCTTTGAAAAAAGGAGGCTACCTAAGCTTAGGAGTAGTTATAGAGAGATAAGCTCAAGGAAGAAGATGAAGTTCTAGAGAGAGAAATTTATGATTTTGCATTTTCTTCTCCATTTCAGTTGTAGTAATCTTTAAATCTCTTGTAATCCTTAAGTCTTGCACTTTAATCTCATTTATTTCAAGTGTATTGCAACTTTAATTACATGTTCTAGATTCTACCATGTTTACATTGAGTTTTTCATTTCAAGCATTTTAGTTGGGTATTAAATGGACTTCTTTTTGTAGTTTCACCTTTCTTTATATTAACACAAGTTTTATTAGTATATTAATCTGAATTCATTGAAAGTGTAATCAATGGTGAAAATTGAGCAGAAAAAAGAGAGGAGATCAATGGCCATTGCACCTACTCAATAAATAGATAAACTTTTATGATGAACAACATTTATAACATATTTATTCAGAGTGATGCTAGACAGACTTATAACTCAGACTCGATGATGTGGTTGTTGATGTGTACATGCCGTGTCATCAATTTCTTTCCCCCCAAAAAAATTTAGATGAAAGAATCAAATTTACTCTCTCCATCGATAGACCCAAGCCCTTCCCCTTGCAACAATCAAGATTTCTTCCTCTCCGTGACACCATCAGGGTTATCCTTCCCTCTTCATCTCCCTCGATAGACGTAGCCTTTCTCCTCCCCCTTATTATTTTTGCCAGAACACACAGTAACTAGGATTCATAACTCCAGCAATCGATATCAGCCACTAACCCAGTCGTTGCCTTTGAAAAACCAAGCTACTCATATTTTTCCTCCTCTCCTTGAAGCCCATTCAGGTCTCCTCCCTTATTCATCTTTTCGCCAGAGTCACAATTGTCTCTCTAGCAATTGTGATTCCTATGAATAAATGAATAGGGAAGTAGAACTATTAGGGATTAGGGAAAAGGGGGGAAAAATATGACTATGTCCATTGTCGGCGTTAGGGATTGAAAGACAACTGTATTTGTGGTTGACGTCGATTGCCAGAGTTGTGAAATCTAGGTGGCATCAATTTTTGGGTGTTTTCTTTGGGCGAGTTTTGGCATAGGGAAGGGCAAGGGTTACATCAGGGCTTCGGCTTTGGCTGTGGAGAAAAGCAAATTTTTTGGGTTCAATTGTTTTTTTAACAAAAAGGGGGAAAGAGAGGACTTGATGACGTAGCATGTAAACATCATCAACCACGTCATTGAGTCTAAGTTTTAAGTTTGTCTAGCATTACTAAGTTTTTCCAAGATTTATATTTTTTAAAGTAATATAGATATAAATATAAATTTAATTTAGGTACACATATACCTAATACTTTTTATTAACTTTTTGTGTATGAAAACTATCAACACACATGTTGTATTACTAGTCACCCAAAAAGAGCTCGTGGCCATTCTTCCTCTCTCCCTTTTTGTTTTCATTTATGGTTTTTTACATAAATTAAATCTAATTCCTTCGTAAATTTGAACAGTCAAATTAGATGTATTTCAATGTCCACTTTTTTCGTGAGACAGTGAAATTGAGACTTAATAATTGTATTGCACAATTTCATTGTCATTAATTTTTTGTAACCAAAAAAATCCATAGATTATGGTAAACTAGACCCATTAAGTTACAAAAGAATGTTATTCTACAAAGTTATGAGTTATATCGAGTCCTACATTTCTACTAAAATGTCTTTTACAACCCAACTAATTAATTGAAAGGAATCATATAATAAACTTAGAAAAATTTAAAAATAAAAACAAAAATTGATTCCTTACCACAAGATCTATTCATGTTTAATACAAACTGAAAAACCCTAGATCTATAGAGAAGATTAAGGGTTACCTCTTGAAACATGTTTTTAACAATCTTTATGTAAAACCCGGTAAATTTAAAATTTTTACAAAAAGGGCAAAATGGTAAATTACCGCTATAGTACAGGTTGCAAACCTAAAATTTTCTAGATCTTAGATGAAAAAATGGACCTCACCGTTGGATTCGTCTCATGAAATTTAGTTACCATGTCCAATTTCATCAAATTTTGGGATAGACGGATTTTCAAGTTTTACGGGGCGGTCGAGTCTCGGGTGACCCAAAAATGGAATTTTTGATAAAATTTTGAAATTTGAAAAATAATTTAAGGAAAATTAAAATAAAATTAATTTGAACTTGAACCGAGGCAAAATTTAATCGTTTCGGGATGAAAACGGACCCCGGAAAAAGAAAGTCATGTGGCGCATTGTGGGCCAAGTATGAAATCTGATTTTTGGCCTCATTTTTGTGTTCAGCCATTAGCCGATAGAGAAGAGAGGGAAAAGAGATAATTTCTCCACATTCTCTCTAAGATTACGGAGATTGAGTGGTCGAATCCGCTCAGGCCAAGAAGGAAAGTTGTTCTCCTCGATGTGGGCTACAAAACCATACCAAAGAGGTCGGGTTTGGGCGAGATTCCAAGAACGGGATTTTTGGGAAGTAGAGGTTCTAGCTTGTTTTGGGTCCTTGAATCTTTTCAACATCGTTTTATGCTCCAAAAGGTAGGGTTCCTTCCTACTTAGGTTTATTTACAACCAAGGTTGTCTATATGTAATGGGTGGATTTATAAAATGCTATATCATGTGCCTATGCTTGTGAAATTGATGAAATGGGTATGAAAATGAAAATAGAAATGGGTTAAAATAAATTCCTAGCTTGGAGTTGATATATGGTAATTACTTGTGNGTTTCGGGATGAAAACGGACCCCGGAAAAAGAAGGTCATGTGGCGCATTGTGGGCCAAGTATGAAATCTGATTTTTGGCCTCATTTTTGTGTTCAGCCATTAGCCGATAGAGAAGAGAGGGAAAAGAGATAATTTCTCCACATTCTCTCTAAGATTACGGAGATTGAGTGGTCGAATCCGCTCAGGCCAAGAAGGAAAGTTGTTCTCCTCGATGTGGGCTACAAAACCATACCAAAGAGGTCGGGTTTGGGCGAGATTCCAAGAACGGGATTTTTGGGAAGTAGAGGTTCTAGCTTGTTTTGGGTCCTTGAATCTTTTCAACATCGTTTTATGCTCCAAAAGGTAGGGTTCCTTCCTACTTAGGTTTATTTACAACCAAGGTTGTCTATATGTAATGGGTGGATTTATAAAATGCTATATCATGTGCCTATGCTTGTGAAATTGATGAAATGGGTATGAAAATGAAAATAGAAATGGGTTAAAATAAATTCCTAGCTTGGAGTTGATATATGGTAATTACTTGTGTAATTCCACGGAAATGTGATTGTGGGCATGCTATGTGTTTAAAATTATGCCTTGGGGATTGAAGTGTGTTATTGGCTTATATTATGTAATAACATGCTAGTGATTGTTGTTGGAAAACAAAATGTTGATATATACTTATTGATGTGTTAACATTATGATAAAGTTGGTAATTGTATGCATGAGATGTAAATTACCATGAGATATGTTTATATGTGTTTAAAGCTGCTCATTTGACATTCTTTACATATGGGCATGATATTGAAATAACAATAGGGCATTACATTGCATTTGCACGGGGAAATCACATCCATAGCTATTTGTATGGGTGTGTGTGTGCATGATTGATATCAAACACCAAATACGTAGATGATGGGTGGGCTCGAAAAAGTTGGATTGAATATTTGACTGAGTCGCACGGTTGTATGAAAAAGAATTGGGTCGGGGTTAGCAAGAAGGGTTAGACTATCCCTCGGGTGAGAGACTCGGTGATTCGGATACGCACTTTCGTTGGTATAAGATCCCATAAAGTGTGTCGGTGTACGTAGAACTGTTGGTGAAAATTCATAAATTCTGTGTCGGTTGGGTGACCGTTGGTGTAAGTCCATAAATACTCACCCCAAAAAAGACCCAGAAATTTTCAAATAGTCATTAGGTGAGTGAAACCAATGGCGGGGGGGGGGGCCTTGGAAGGCCCGATTTTAAAAACCACGACATTACATGGGGAAAAAGAGTCAGGAAGGGCTCGAGTTGAGTTGCATAATTGAGTCTCATCTCACTTCATGGCATGACATTGCTAAGATTCCAAAATTGAATGATGTACACTTGTTTGTAATGTTGTTGGTTATGAATTGTTGCATGGCAACATTGCATATGCACTTGGGTTGGGGAGTAGCCTATGTAGGAAATAATCTACTGGGCGTGGCTCACCCTATATGGAAAAAATATTTCAGGTGCGGACTACACTCCGGTGGATGGCATTCATTCGGGGCATCAAAGATGAAGAAAAGCTGGGTTGTGGCTTTTGAAAATAACTTTTTGTAAAAACTTTTGTTTAAAATCCATTTGGCTTGTAAATGTATGGAATGGTTTGTATTAGACGGCTTATATATTAGATTATATGTGAAAAACATGATTTAGTATGTTTTGGATGACAAAGGTATGTTTGGAATGGGTTAAAAATCGAAAACAGGTGAATTAGGCAAAACTGGACAAAGTGTACCGGTACTGTCTCCTAAAATCTGAAAATTTTAAATTATTTGGCCAACAACAAATGGAAGTCAATGTCCAAGTAGCCCAACAATTTTTTGAAATTAGAGATGACCTTATTGCATTGACTAATGCTATAATTATTGTGCATGAAGAACAACATCTTGAGCATAGTCAATGCATAGAGGATGATCATCTCAATAGAATGCATATTGATGTTGAATCTCCCACCACTCTATATTGTGAAAATTTTAATGAAGATATTATCTCACATTAGGCTAATGAGCCCAAAGTCATTTTGCCATCTAAAAGTGTTGTTGAGGTTCACAATTTTCAACTTGGGGAGGGCATTGAAATGGAGTTAGGTGTAGAAAATTTTAAAGAGAAATTGTATACTTCATTGTTGGAATTGCATAAACTTGTCTACACCTCTATTTGGCTGAGGTTTTTGAACCATTATCCTTTGTATTGTTGGATATATTGGTTAGGAAGGGCATTTATACAAGAAAAAAATTTTAAAATAAAAAAAAAAAATCAAAGGGCACAAGCTCATATCCGATTTGAAGCCAAATTGACATTAGCCCTTTTTGTTTTGTTTTCATGTACATAGTAGTTAGATTTCTTTTATTATTATATTTTCCTTTTCTTGATGTTGTAGTGTAGAAGATTTTTACCTCTCCCTAAATTGGACTCATTTCATTTTGAGCATCATCATAGAAAATCTCATTCAATATCATGTGCGAGTTTAAGTTTGGGGGCGTAAACAAACTTTTTTGTTTTCCCTTTAATGTGTATACTAAAAAAAAAAGAAAGAAAAAAAGGGGGTATCTTATTTCTTTTGTTACTTTCATTTTTCTCATTTCATGATTCCTTGTACATTGAGGACAATGTATGGTTCAAGTTGGGGGGGGGGGGGTGCACCATTTACATGTTTCACCACTTTTTGTATAGAATAGTTGGAAATGTGAAAATTTTGAAAATTTGAAAATTTTGGACACTTTTTGTGGAATATATCTATTATTGAACCATATTCCCCTATTCAAAGTGTATAGGTTTAGTGATAATTTGATCTTTATTTTGAACTTTGAATACATGAGCACATTATAGATGTTTATCCCATTGCTAAGAGTATCACATACTTGTTTGCTTTTGAGCTCAACCATAAGTGCACCATGAACTTGTAATTTTGGCAATTTATGGATTGAGTTCACATTTAGTACTTGACATGAATAGTGGAGATGAGTAACAACCCATGTGAGCTTTAATGCAAATCCTTGTGTGGAGGGAATTTACTTTTACTCAAGGAAAAATTTTTCAAATTCAAATTTGTTCAGTAATCTCATTATGCTTGTGTTTGGTTATGTGCATTTGGGTAGTTGATTGACTTTGTCTTGATATGTACAATGCTCTCCCATGCTTATTTTGAAATAAAGGTCATTCACCCAGAACAACCCTCTTTGTTATACTCTGTCTTTCATTTCACTTGCCTCAATATCACCCCAAGGTCTCATTACAGCCCTTGAAAGTCCTAAATGATCTAGAGAAAGCATGGGGAAAACATACTTTTAACGAAAAGAGAGGTTGATTTAACTATCTAGTGCCATAGCATTCCTTTCCTGAGATTATGTCAAGGTTGTTTCATTTTTATGCATGAACTTCATTTTTGGATTATATGTGAGCATACTTAGTTTTGTGCACAAGATACTATCTCACATATACATATGGAGAGCATGTCAGGATACTCATAGATTGATTCATTGTTGAGAGAAACTCTCGGTGAGTTTTGCATCAAAGCTAAATTTGGATAGTTAAGTGAATGTGGATTCCGTTGAGTAAATGCTTAAATTGCATATTCATTTCACACACACACAAGCTTTGAAAGAAAATGTGTAGGTGGATACTCTAGAATAACATTTAAGGCTATGATGTGATTCATGTTTGACTAGTTTGGGTGTTCGGAGCAAGCTATTGTTGACATCCTAGTGCTAGTTATGATAAGGGCATAGATTTTAAATATTGGATACTAGAAAAAGAAGTAGCTTCCTTCGCTAGAAACCTTCACGAGATAAAACTCGTCCACTAGGGGTCACCTAGGGGTTTAAAGGCTTGTTGCATGTGCTAAATGTAATAATGGAATTAGAATAGGTTTATTTTTGTTTGCCTATTTTTTACATTTAATTTGCTAGGGACTAGCAAAGCTTAAGTTGGGAGGTGTGATGAGCATGTAATATTTCATATTTAACGGCCTCATTACATGCATTTTAACTCAAGTTTGCATTTAATTACTTAGAGTTAGTTGAATTTATGAATATTGTTGAAATCTTGATATTGCATGTAATTATAGCGTAAATGCTGGCTTTTGGAACCTTACAACTAAGTGTGGATGACGGGTGAAGACATGGACACATTACATGAGGATTTGGAGGCTTAAAAGTGAAAGAAATCAAGTAAGTATCGGTGCTTGGTAACAGAGGCACCAGCACCCGCACCATTTGATAGTAGTACCTCAATTTTCCTCCTTTTTTACCATGATATACTTAGAATCTGTAAAAGTTGTAGATCTGGATGTCCTATATATTGTATCAAAATTTCAGCTCAAACGGACTGTTGGATCAAAGGTTATGACAATTCTATAAAAATTGGTCCTGAGCTAGCAACCTATCGGTAGGTTTTGGCTACTGGAGTAAAACCTACCAGTAGGTTTTGTCGTTATATCGGTAGGTTTTGTCTAGAAGTGCCAGAACGCCTGCAACTCATGCTCCACTTGCTTGGGGGTCCCATATATGATTCTCCCACTTGTCCCCTGACATATTCTACATATATACATGCCTCCTACACCCTAGTTGCTAACTTTTGATGATGGAGGATGGGAAATGAAGAGAGAGAAGGATGGAGGCATGGTGGGTCTAGGCTAGGCTTGTCCTAGCCTATCCAAAGCCAATCAACAACCTCCCATTGATGGGAGGTATGCACACAAGCTAGGGGAGCCTCATGGACAAAAGTGCATCATCTCTACACCATATATTCAACGTTCCACAAGCTTTGAAAATAGGAGGCTACCTAAGCTTAGGAGTAGCTTTAGAGAGATAAGCTCAAGGATGAAGGTGAAGTTCTAGAGAGAGGAATTTATAGTTTTGCATTTTCTTCTCCATTTCAGTTGTAGTAAGCTTTAAATCTCTTGTAATCCTTAATTCTTGCACTTTAATCTCATTTATTTCAAGTGTATTGCAAGTTTAATTACATGTTCTAGATTCTACCATGTTTACATTGAGTTTTTCATTTCAAGCTTTTTAGTTGGGTATTAAATGCACTT
This sequence comes from Ilex paraguariensis, assembly GCA_963454935.2. NCBI lineage: Eukaryota > Viridiplantae > Streptophyta > Magnoliopsida > Aquifoliales > Aquifoliaceae > Ilex > Ilex paraguariensis. The sequence goes on from CAUOFW020003502.1 coordinate 1,417,761, forward strand.
ATTTTTGTAGTTTTACCTTTCTTTACATTAACACAAGTTTTAATCTCCATTTCAATACCATGTCTCTTTACATTATGCATGTCTTTCCTTTCATTATGAGTAGCTAAGCTTTAAGTTGGCTAATTCAAGGGAGAACTCGTCTTGGGTATACTATTTCAACTCATTTTCTTTCCTCCTCGTAGTGTACATTGATTTGGTTTGACTAGGTTGAGTGTGGACATGGTTATGAGTTCTTGATACACCATAGACTCGTCACGGTTTATGCCTGAATCATCACCTCCCTTTTAGTCCCACGCTTCCTATGAATCAATCAAACATCTAGACACCATTGGAGGAAGGTCTTGAGTTGATTTGACATTCCCATTAGAATGACCTCTTTGGATTAGTCAACACTTGTTTTTATTACATTTCTATAATCAATCTTCACTTACCAAAACACAAAACTCAAAGATTTTACACTTTTCCATTTTTACAAAAATCACCTTCACCACACTTTACCTTTCCTTCCTTGAGGAGACGACCTTGGAATACCCATTCCAATTAAAACACGACATTGCCAGATTCTCACTACGCATGGGGAGCAATTTTGCATACACACATATTTTTTCCATTCCACACACATGTTTGCCCTATTTCTTGCATCGAACGCGAGTGAGAGTGACACTCACCTACACACAAAAACCATATACACATGACTGGGTGATGTTCGGAGATTAGGGCTGGCAGAAAATAAATTCAAGCACCAACTGGTAAACAACTGCACCAACCATCTCGAGTACCTCGAAGGGCTCGATATACCTCGGCAACAACTTTTCCCACTTTTCAAACCTAACCACTCCCCTCTTAGGCATCACCTTCAAGAAGATATGATCTCCAACCCCAAACTTTAGAGGACACCACTGCTTGAATTTATTCGTCGTATGCCCTAATTTCTGCATATTACCCTCAAATGTGTATATGGCTTATATATGTGTAGGGGAATGTCACTATCCCTCAGAATGATGTGAGAAATGGGGCAACCGTGTGTGTGTGTACAAAAATTCTCTCCAAGCGTAGAGAGACTTTCAAGGGTCGTGTTTTACTTGGAATTTCTATTCCAAAGTCATCTCCTTAAGGAAGGAAGGGAAATAGGTTGAAGGTGATTTTGGTGAAAAGTGAAAAAGTGTAAAATCTTGTAATTGGTGTTTCAGTGAGTGAAAATTGTTCTAAAAATGTAATGGAAAAAAAGTATTAGCTAATCTGAATTGATCATTCCAATTACAAGTAACAATTCTACACTATATTAAGAATCCACAATCACGTCCACAGTCAACCTAGTCAAACCGAACCATCGTACATTACGAGGATGAATGAAAAATGAGTTGATTTAGCATACCCAAGAAGAAGCCTCCCTTGGAATAGCCAACCTAAAACTTAGCTACTCATGTTTAATTCAAGAACCTAAATGAAAGAAAGAGATATTGTAAAGAAATGAAGATTGGAGCCTGGATTGATACAAGAAATCTTAAACTATGAAGAAAAACATTCAATACCCATTTTAAAAGCTTGAAATAAAGAAAACTCGAAACAACAATGGTAGAATCGAAAATGTGCAACTAAATTTGCAATGCACTTGTAATAAATGACATTAAAGTAGCGGTGCAACTTGGGTTGGGCAACCCGATTTCAACCTGAGCCCAACCCGAAAAAATTAGGACTTGGGCAAGGGTTTTTAATACTTGGGTTAGGCTTGGGTCAAAAAATCCCAATTCGAATTCAATTTGGGTTGGGCTCGGGTTAAGGCCTCGTGAACCCGAATTCAACCCGAACCCGACAAATTAAAAAAAAAATTATACATATATCATTAGCACTGGTTTTTCATTTTTGTTCTATTGTTCTCTGTCTCTCTCGTTCTCACAGCCTCTCTCGTTAAAAACTTGGTTAAAGGTATTAGTTGTTAATTTACGTGAATATTATGTGGTATATGTATTAGTTTTAGAACAACAAGCCTATTTTGGGCTCTACCCGAATTGAACCTATAAAGTAACCCGAAATCAGCCCGAAATCATTCACCCGAATTCAACTCAAGCCCACCTGAACTAAACTCGGGCAGTGCTCGGGTCGAGTTTTCCAACCCGAGGTAGGGTTAGGGTTAGGGTTAGGGTTGAAGATTATGTACCTAGTGTCCAACCCGCCCGAGTTTCACTGCTACATTAAAGGTAATAAATGAAGCTTACATCTATCTTATCGAAATGGTGTGGGTTATTTCCCAGATTCAACTGTGTCAGGCCCAATAAATCAATTAAGCCCAAATCAGCTAAAAGGTAGGTCAAGCCCAGTTTGTGAATTCGACCCAGCCTAAGGTCCAAGGAATCCAAGAATAATTAGAGTACGTGTGGAGCAACTATCAAGATACTCACTCTCAAAGATCAAGACAACCTCTTATCGTACTTATCTTTTGTAGCTACCCAAAAAATTAGTACCTTTGCCCGCACATCACTGCCTTAACCAAGGCTTTATGCCTATAAATTGTGAGCTCTCTCTACATGAGAGGGCACCTCGTGAGATCTCTCTATATATCTCTACACACTTCACACATAGCTTTTCTCTCTCCTAGCTATTGTAGCCCTCCCAAAGCTATCCATCACTCTCTCTCTCGTTCACCTTACTTTATCAATAAAGGTCCTCCGACCACCATTGTCATTTCCTAGAGTGGAATAGGTCACCCGAACTGAACTACTATATATTTGTGTGCTGACCCGATATTTATATTATTGCCATTGATTGCGCTATTAATTGTCCCTTAATTATACCTTATCACACACTCTATTGTTGATCTTCCATAAGCCTACCTTGCTATTTTATATGTCGATCATAACCAGTTTGATGAGTCAACAATTGGAGGATAATAACCCAGCCCACCGGGAGGAGGCTCTGCCTCCGCTTGCACTAGTGGAACCATCTACTATAGCAACCCCTAGACAACTTTTACATACCATGCATTTGTTGGTAAACCAGAACCCGCAAATAATCCAATTGATGCTAGCCCCCGTAGACGTCGCCCCTCAGCTTTTAGGAGGAGCATCACTCCTTCTGACGAGAAAAGCACTACAACCTCTCCACTCCAGGAGCCAAAGTGCCAACCACCATGGGGCACAACACCAGAATGCCCTTGGGAAGCTCTAGGATACCCCTTGCCAGGGAGTCCCTCCTTAGCGTGTATGAAGCTCACGTGTTTCCCTTCCTCATGTACCTACACAAGAGGATTAGGGAAAAAACCAATATGCTGATAATGAAAGCCAATATAATGACCCAATATAGGGCGTCAATTTACTAGACGCACTCAGGGCCTCCAACTTTGTTGTGTGAAACGTAGTAAAAATTAAGATTTTACTTAAAAAAAAAAGGGCAAAAATGGTTAGTTGTTACAGTATAGGTTAAATTTATGAATTTTTCTAGAACTTGAATGACAAAATGGACCTCACCGTTGGAATCGTATCACAAAATCTAGCTACTCAGTCAATTTTTGTCAAATTCTGAAACATTCAAATTTTTTGTGTTTTACAATGCGATCGGGTGTCGCACGACTTAAATAAACGTGATCAAATTTCATTTGTGAAACCCAAGAAATAGTTTAAAGTTAGTTCAATAAAAAATATACTAAACCTTACTCGAGATGAGATTTAATTGATTCAGAATATAATCGAATTAGAAAAAGCTGGGATGTATGGCTCAATTTGAGCCAAGCAATTGGGGAGTATAAAAGGGGGAGAAAATTAGATTTTCTTCCCATTTTTCTTTAGCATTTCTGGAAAAAGAAGAGAGAAAATCCAAGGTTCTCCACCTTCTCCCTCTAATCTACGACAATCTGACCGTTGGATCTCTTCATGGGATTTTTGGATTAAACCTTTGAGGCTTGATTTGGAGTTTTTATAACTTCTTCTATGCGGATTTACACTACAAGAGATAGGGTTCCTTTCATAACTAGGTTTATTTTCAACCTAGAGTTGAAATATGAAATGGGTAGGGTGTTAGAGATGAAATATCATGTATAACACATACCTTGGGTTGTTAGAATATGGAAATGGGTATAAGAATATGTTTAAACCAAATCTTGCATGATTGGGTTTTGATGAAAGTGAGCTCAATATTGAGGACCAACACTCCTCCCAAATTCAAAGACCCCGGTTGTCCAACCATAGCCATCACCATTGGAAATTGTCGAGTGGAGCAAGCACTCCTCAATTTTGGGGCAAATGTGAATCTTCTCCCCTACTCGGTGTACCAACAGCTGTAGCTTGAGGAGTTGAAGCCCACCTCAATCACGCTTCAATTGGCAGATTGTAGTATCCGTACACCAAGGGGAGTAGTTGAGGATGTCTTAGTTCCAATTGATAAATTTTACTTCCCTATCGATTTCATTGTGCTTGATACACTCCCTACTGCAAGCATTAGCTCCCAAATTCCCTTAATACTTGGAAGACCCTTCCTTGCTACATCTAATGCCGTGATAAAATGCAGGAACGGTCTAATAAAGTTGGCATTTGGGAATATGACAATGGAGCACAATGTATTCAACTTGGCAAAGCAACCGGGTGATGATGAGGATGTAAGTGAAGTCAATAGAATCGACACTTTGGGTGAGGAGCCCTTGGAGCTGGAGGGGATATTGAAATCCAAGGAAGAAAGAATTGTGGATCTTGAGAATTATGATGAGCAAGAGGAGGTAGAAGATTTGAAAGGGATGGAAAGATGGATCCCTACATTCAAAGAGTTACCCCATTGAGAAAAGAAAATTTTTTCGTCGGATGAACAAAAGCCCAACTTGGAGTTGAAGTCCTTGCCCTCCCATTTGAAGTACGCCTATCTTGGGGAAGGTGAAACATTTTTGGTGGTCATTAGCTCTACATTGAACATGGAACAAGAAAAAGAACTCTTGCAGGTATTGAGAAAATATAAAGGAGCAATTTGGTGGACCATTGTGGATATCAAGGGGATAAGCCCTCTGATTTGCACCCACCGCATATATCTTGAGGAGGATTTCAAACCTTCTCGACAACCACAAAGACGGTTGAATCCCATCATAAAGGATGTGGTGAGGGATGAGGTTCTAAAACTACTTGATGTGGGGATCATTTTTCTAATTGCCGATAGTAAGTGGATTAGCCCCACACAAGTAGTACCTAAGAAATCCGGAGTTACGGTGGTTGAGAATGAGCTTATACCTACAAGAGTAATCACCNTTGCCCGCACATCACTGCCTTAACCAAGGCTTTATGCCTATAAATTGTGAGCTCTCTCTACATGAGAGGGCACCTCGTGAGATCTCTCTATATATCTCTACACACTTCACACATAGCTTTTCTCTCTCCTAGCTATTGTAGCCCTCCCAAAGCTATCCATCACTCTCTCTCTCGTTCACCTTACTTTATCAATAAAGGTCCTCCGACCACCATTGTCATTTCCTAGAGTGTAATAGGTCACCCGAACTGAACTACTATATATTTGTGTGCTGACCCGATATTTATATTATTGCCATTGATTGCGCTATTAATTGTCCCTTAATTATACCTTATCACACACTCTATTGTTGATCTTCCATAAGCCTACCTTGCTATTTTATATGTCGATCATAACCAGTTTGATGAGTCAACAATTGGAGGATAATAACCCAGCCCACCGGGAGGAGGCTCTGCCTCCGCTTGCACTAGTGGAACCATCTACTATAGCAACCCCTAGACAACTTTTACATACCATGCATTTGTTGGTAAACCAGAACCCGCAAATAATCCAATTGATGCTAGCCCCCGTAGACGTCGCCCCTCAGCTTTTAGGAGGAGCATCACTCCTTCTGACGAGAAAAGCACTACAACCTCTCCACTCCAGGAGCCAAAGTGCCAACCACCATGGGGCACAACACCAGAATGCCCTTGGGAAGCTCTAGGATACCCCTTGCCAGGGAGTCCCTCCTTAGCATGTATGAAGCTCACGTGTTTCCCTTCCTCATGTACCTACACAAGAGGATTAGGGAAAAAACCAATATGCTGATAATGAAAGCCAATATAATGACCCAATATAGGGCGTCAATTTACTAGACGCACTCAGGGCCTCCAACTTTGTTGTGTGAAACGTAGTAAAAATTAAGATTTTACTTAAAAAAAAAAGGGCAAAAATGGTTAGTTGTTACAGTATAGGTTAAATTTATGAATTTTTCTAGAACTTGAATGAAAAAATGGACCTCACCGTTGGAATCGTATCACAAAATCTAGCTACTCAGTCAATTTTTGTCAAATTCTGAAACATTCAAATTTTTTGTGTTTTACAATGCGATCGGGTGTCGCACGACTTAAATAAATGTGATCAAATTTCATTTGTGAAACCCAAGAAATAGTTTAAAGTTAGTTCAATAAAAAATATACTAAACCTTACTCGAGATGAGATTTAATTGATTCAGAATATAATCGAATTAGAAAAAGCTGGGATGTATGGCTCAATTTGAGCCAAGCAATTGGGGAGTATAAAAGGGGGAGAAAATTAGATTTTCTTCCCATTTTTCTTTAGCATTTCTGGAAAAAGAAGAGAGAAAATCCAAGGTTCTCCACCTTCTCCCTCTAATCTACGACAATCTGACCGTTGGATCTCTTCATGGGATTTTTGGATTAAACCTTTGAGGCTTGATTTGGAGTTTTTATAACTTCTTCTATGCGGATTTACACTACAAGAGATAGGGTTCCTTTCATAACTAGGTTTATTTTCAACCTAGAGTTGAAATATGAAATGGGTAGGGTGTTAGAGATGAAATATCATGTATAACACATACCTTGGGTTGTTAGAATATGGAAATGGGTATAAGAATATGTTTAAACCAAATCTTGCATGATTGGGTTTTGATGAAAGTGAGCTCAATATTGAGGACCAACACTCCTCCCAAATTCAAAGACCCCGGTTGTCCAACCATAGCCATCACCATTGGAAATTGTCGAGTGGAGCAAGCACTCCTCAATTTTGGGGCAAATGTGAATCTTCTCCCCTACTCGGTGTACCAACAGCTGTAGCTTGAGGAGTTGAAGCCCACCTCAATCACGCTTCAATTGGCAGATTGTAGTATCCGTACACCAAGGGGAGTAGTTGAGGATGTCTTAGTTCCAATTGATAAATTTTACTTCCCTATCGATTTCATTGTGCTTGATACACTCCCTACTGCAAGCATTAGCTCCCAAATTCCCTTAATACTTGGAAGACCCTTCCTTGCTACATCTAATGCCGTGATAAAATGCAGGAACGGTCTAATAAAGTTGGCATTTGGGAATATGACAATGGAGCACAATGTATTCAACTTGGCAAAGCAACCGGGTGATGATGAGGATGTAAGTGAAGTCAATAGAATCGACACTTTGGGTGAGGAGCCCTTGGAGCTGGAGGGGATATTGAAATCCAAGGAAGAAAGAATTGTGGATCTTGAGAATTATGATGAGCAAGAGGAGGTAGAAGATTTGAAAGGGATGGAAAGATGGATCCCTACATTCAAAGAGTTACCCCATTGAGAAAAGAAAATTTTTTCGTCGGATGAACAAAAGCCCAACTTGGAGTTGAAGTCCTTGCCCTCCCATTTGAAGTACGCCTATCTTGGGGAAGGTGAAACATTTTTGGTGGTCATTAGCTCTACATTGAACATGGAACAAGAAAAAGAACTCTTGCAGGTATTGAGAAAATATAAAGGAGCAATTTGGTGGACCATTGTGGATATCAAGGGGATAAGCCCTCTGATTTGCACCCACCGCATATATCTTGAGGAGGATTTCAAACCTTCTCGACAACCACAAAGACGGTTGAATCCCATCATAAAGGATGTGGTGAGGGATGAGGTTCTAAAACTACTTGATGTGGGGATCATTTTTCTAATTGCCGATAGTAAGTGGATTAGCCCCACACAAGTAGTACCTAAGAAATCCGGAGTTACGGTGGTTGAGAATGAGCTTATACCTACAAGAGTAATCACCGGATGGAAGGTGTGCATTGATTACCGAAAGCTAAACACTTGCACAAGAAAAGACCACTTCCCATTGCCATTCCTCGATCAAGTTCTAGAACGAGTAGTGGGGCATCTATTCTACTGTTTTTTAGATGGATACTCTGGCTACAATCAAATTGAGATTGCTTTGGAGGATCAAGAGAAGACCACTTTCACGTGCCCCTATGGTGCCTTTGCCTACCGCCGCATGCCATTTAGATTGTGCAATGCTCCAGGGACTTTTCAATGTTGTATGATGGGAATTTTCAGTGACATGGTGGAAAAGATAGTGGAGGTATTTATGGACGACTTTTCGGTGTTTGGGGATTCATTCGAGAGATGTTTGGCAAACTTTGAGAAAGTTCTAACAAGATGTGAGGAGAAGAATCTAGTCTTAAATTGGGAAAAGTGTCACTTTATATTGACGGAAGGAATTGTGCTTGGCCATATAGTTTCGGCAAGGGGTATTGAAGTCAATAAATCCAAGGTGGAGGCCATCTCCAACCTCCCCACGCCAAGAGCCATCAAAGGCATCCGGTCATTTTTGGGCCATACAGGTTTTTATCGTCGATTCATAAAGAATTTTAGTGCATTGGCCCGACCCTTAACCAACCTGCTATCTAAGGAGGTCCCATTTGAGTGGTCGAAATTTTGTTAGGCATCCTTTAAAAAACTTAAAAGCATGCTAGTCACACCTTCGATCATGCGACCACCCAATTGGGATCTACCTTTTGAGCTCATGTGCGACGCAAGTGATTATGCTGTCGGTGCAGTGCTCAGTCAAAGGGAAGAAAATAGACCATATGTGATACACTATGCTAGCAAAACACTTAATGAGGGTCAGATGAATTACACTACCACCGAGAAAGAATTGTTAGCAGTAATGTTTGCCTTAGATAAATTCTGTTTTTACATCATTGGTTCGCCTATTGTTGTCTTTACTGATCACTCTGCTTTAAAGTGTTTGTTATCTAAGCAAGATGCAAAACCGAGACTCATTAGGTGAATACTCCTCCTACAAGAATTCGACTTGACGATCAAGGACAAAAAAGGAGTTGAGAATGTGGTGGTGGATCATTTATCCCGGCTTGTGGTGCAAGAGGCCNCCTTGGGTTGTTAGAATATGGAAATGGGTATAAGAATATGTTTAAACCAAATCTTGCATGATTGGGTTTTGATGAAAGTGAGCTCAATATTGAGGACCAACACTCCTCCCAAATTCAAAGACCCCGGTTGTCCAACCATAGCCATCACCATTGGAAATTGTCGAGTGNGAGCATTTGCTTTTGTAACATCCCAAAAACCACTCTGGAAGGCATTACCTTCTAAAACCATTCATATCATGAGAACAACTAATAAAATTCATAAATAACCGGGGGTCCTTAATTTAATAACATTCGGGCAAAGTCTCCTTTGTTCGGGGAGCTCTACTCAAAACACAACATGTACAATTATACTACATTGACAACATCGGGTCCATTTATCCATAAAATATTTACAACATTATCCAAAAGAGTAAGCACAAACCAAAGCTACTACANCAATTGATAAATTTTACTTCCCTATCGATTTCATTGTGCTTGATACACTCCCTACTGCAAGCATTAGCTCCCAAATTCCCTTAATACTTGGAAGACCCTTCCTTGCTACATCTAATGCCGTGATAAAATGCAGGAACGGTCTAATAAAGTTGGCATTTGGGAATATGACAATGGAGCACAATGTATTCAACTTGGCAAAGCAACCGGGTGATGATGAGGATGTAAGTGAAGTCAATAGAATCGACACTTTGGGTGAGGAGCCCTTGGAGCTGGAAGGGATATTGAAATCCAAGGAAGAAGGAATTGTGGATCTTGAGAATTATGATGAGCAAGAGGAGGTAGAAGATTTGAAAGGGATGGAAAGATGGATCCCTACATTCAAAGAGTTACCCCATTGAGAAAAGAAAATTTTTTCGTCGGATGAACAAAAGCCCAACTTGGAGTTGAAGTCCTTGCCCTNTGTGGTGGTGGATCATTTATCCCGGCTTGTGGTGCAAGAGGCCGATGAGCACATTCCTATCCCTGACTTTTTCCATGACGAGCATTTGCTTTTGTAACATCCCAAAAACCACTCTGGAAGGCATTACCTTCTAAAACCATTCATATCATGAGAACAACTAATAAAATTCATAAATAACCGGGGGTCCTTAATTTAATAACATTCGGGCAAAGTCTCCTTTGTTCGGGGAGCTCTACTCAAAACACAACATGTACAATTATACTACATTGACAACATCGGGTCCATTTATCCATAAAATATTTACAACATTATCCAAAAGAGTAAGCACAAACCAAAGCTACTACATCAAAAGAATTACATTTGAACTTAGCAGCGGAATAAACAAAATACTAGACTTTACATGATTGTACATAATCATTCCTAGTCTAGCACAAAAATAAACGACATCTCTAGATGTCCCACTCGGGATCCAAGTACCCCTCTAATGAAGCTTCTCCATGGCCCAGCTCATTAGCACCGAGCTCCTCCTCTGGCCTATAATTTATAAAATGTTTAACTGTAGGAGGTGAGCATGAAGCTCTGTAGAAAAATCCTCTCAAACTCGAACAAGGTTTAGAAAACAGATAAAAATCGGTCAATCTCATTTCGTAAATAACATATATCAATTTTTAAGGAAAAACAGGATATTTTAAATAGATCCCCACTTTACACCGTAACAATAATCAAGCAAAAGGATAAAGTAGATTTCACAACAATATACCATTTTCCAATTTAAGCCATTTAGGAAGGGCGCCTTCCGATGCATTGTCCCATACCAATGCACTGGCAAGACGATCCAACCCATCATCCCATGTATTTTGGTTCATCCCCTTATCTTGTATGTTGATTGCTTCTCATGAATCTACCCAACAATTATACCTAGTCCACCAATCACAATCACGATCACAATCACAAGTACTTTAGGAAAGGGCGTCTACCATCCCAATGGCAGTGACGAGTCCCTCCCCAGGAAAAATATATCATCCCTTGTTTGAACTCTAGTGAACGATAGTGGNGGGGATATTGAAATCCAAGGAAGAAAGAATTGTGGATCTTGAGAATTATGATGAGCAAGAGGAGGTAGAAGATTTGAAAGGGATGGAAAGATGGATCCCTACATTCAAAGAGTTACCCCATTGAGAAAAGAAAATTTTTTCGTCGGATGAACAAAAGCCCAACTTGGAGTTGAAGTCCTTGCCCTCCCATTTGAAGTACGCCTATCTTGGGGAAGGTGAAACATTTTTGGTGGTCATTAGCTCTACATTGAACATGGAACAAGAAAAAGAACTCTTGCAGGTATTGAGAAAATATAAAGGAGCAATTTGGTGGACCATTGTGGATATCAAGGGGATAAGCCCTCTGATTTGCACCCACCGCATATATCTTGAGGAGGATTTCAAACCTTCTCGACAACCACAANCAGAAAAAATATATCATCCCTTGTTTGAACTCTAGTGAACGATAGTGGTCGCATTACCAAATGACAATCCACTACAAGTGTTAGGAAATCATCTCACCCCCATTAGGATAAACTAACCTCTGACATTCTACGACATCTCTCAATGGTAATCCAAGTCCATCAAAACAACCATACAAATGAGAAAACTAAAATATTCTCAATTCACCAGAAATTCCAAATAATTACAAAATTCACAATTTCTCATTTTACAAGCATATCTCAAAAATTCCCGAATTTATCATATAACAATTCCAATAACCAATTAAGGAAAAATACAAAAGATCACAACAACTTCATTTATTACTCAACACAAAGCACTAAAGTTTTAGAAATCAAGAATAAAGGAAGAATTTAAGAAGAAAATCTATCACTCTTAAAAAACTAGGGTTTTAAAGCAAGAAAAGAGATTTCATGGGTATTTAACCCTAACTTTGTTCAAAACATGTAATCTTTGCAAAAAAATACTAAGACAGGATGATTTCATATCATATATATAACATTTAGAGGCAAAACATACATATATAAATACACTAACCTCAATGAACAAGGATGGAAGAAAACCCCTACCTTGAATCAAAATTCCAAGCCAAAAATCCAAGCTCTAGAGACCTTCTTTCTCCCTTTTCTCCTTTCCTCTATCTTCTCCTAGGGTGCTAAGAGGTTTGGGGTGAGAGTGGAATGAAAGAAATAGAAGCAAATGGACTGAAATCTGGGTTTTCAACACAACAGTCCCGATGGTTACTGTTCACAGGTTGGAAATTTGGGTTTTCTCTAAAATTACGGTTTTACCACTAAAAATCTCCAATTTGATCCATATGATTACCCTAAGGTTTTTCGACGTTCCAGATTCATTTTGATGTTATTTTAACCTAAAAATATTTATTTTTATGATTTATTTTAAAACTAAAATAAATTTACACTCGAAACATTAAAATTATTATTTTATTCCTCCCTAGTATTTATTCTTACTATTTCAATATATATGGTTTATTCTTACATCATTACATATATAAGAATCACTAAATNTAAAATAAATTTACACTCGAAACATTAAAATTATTATTTTATTCCTCCCTAGTATTTATTCTGACGGTTTCAATATATATGGATTATTCTTACGTCATTACATATATAAGAATCACTAAACAAGTACATTACTATATTAATATAAANTGTAATCTTTGCAAAAAAATACTAAGACAGGATGATTTCATATCATATATATAACATTTAGAGGCAAAACATACATATATAAATACACTAACCTCAATGAACAAGGATGGAAGAAAACCCCTACCTTGAATCAAAGTTCCAAGCCAAAAATCCAAGCTCTAGAGACCTTCTTTCTCCCTTTTCTCCTTTCCTCTATCTTCTCCTAGGGTGCTAAGAGGTTTGGGGTGAGAGTGGAATGAAAGAAATAGAAGCAAATGGACTGAAATCTGGGTTTTCAACACAACAGTCCCGACGGTTACTGTTCACAGGTTGGAAATTTGGGTTTTCTCTAAAATTACGGTTTTACCACTAAAAATCTCCAATTTGATCCATATGATTACCCTAAGGTTTTTCGACGTTCCAGATTCATTTTGATGTTATTTTAACCTAAAAATATTTATTTTTATGATTTATTTTAAAACTAAAATAAATTTACACTCGAAACATTAAAATTATTATTTTATTCCTCCCTAGTATTTATTCTGACGGTTTCAATATATATGGATTATTCTTACGTCATTACATATATAAGAATCACTAAACAAGTACATTACTATATTAATATAAACATGTGAGGGTTTACACCTTCCAAGTCTAAGAAGAAAGCACAACACTTTACCATCCAAGGAACACTATAGTGCAGATTTTTGATCAACTTCAGAGAATAAACTGATTTGACTCAGGTATTTCTAGTATGTGTGACCTATATGGTTGGAAATATATACGAGTTAGGGTTCTAACAAAAATAACGGTGCACAATTTGGACTTTCCAATAAAGAGTTATGATCAAATTGGTGAAAGGTAATCTGCGGGACTGCTTGGTTCTTCTATACTTGTCTAACTCGAGTTTGGGTGTCTTTTGTCACAAATTCTATCTCATACCCATCTCCAATATAGATAGTATGGTTTGCATAAAGATCCATGTCTAGCATCATTCATTAACCAAAACTAAATTACCATCCGTCTCCTAGAATCATTTATAACAACATGATGTAGAACTAGTATATCCATCAACATTTTTCTTTAATTCCTCTAAGTTAGCTAATTGATGAGAATGCAAAATTTCATATTTTTTTCTCTTTTAATATTTAGCCTTTTATACTTATTTGGAGCATAAATATACTTATTATTCTTATATTTTGATTTATGATGTAAATGGAGACGTTAAATGCAAAACGAAGCTAATTGGACGATTGTTGATAGTTTAGACATGTGGGGTTTACAGCTTTCAATTCATTCTATATGCCCTTGGTATGCTAATATATGTAACTATCTTGCAACAGGATAGATACCACTGCAATGAAGCCCAAAAGATCAAAGACGATTTATGGCGAATGTGAAGTACTTCTACTTCGACAACCCGTATTTGTTCAAGTACTGCCCCAACCAAATCATGAGGAGATGCGTACCTAAAAATGAACAGCGAGACGTCCTTGCATTTTGCCATTCACAAGCTTGCGGTGGACATTTCTCAGCGAAAAAGACTTCGGCCAAAATTCTTCAATCAAGTTTTTACTGGCCCTCTCTTATCAAAGATTGTGTTTCATTTTGTAAGGGATGTGACAAATGCCAATGGTGGGGTAGTGTGACCCAAAGAAACATGATGCCCCTTTCACCAATACTTGTCATAGAAATATTCGATTGTTGGGACATCGACTTCATGGGTCCTTTCCCTATGTCATTTGGTTATTTATACATCCTCCTAGTAGTAGACTATGTGTCCAAATGGGTGGAGGCTATCCCGACCAAGACTAATGACCACCGGGTTATAGTCAAGTTTCTCAAAGAGAATATCTTTTTGAGGTTTAGGATGCCTCGTTCAATAATAACTGATGGTGGATGACATTTCTGTAATAGGTCATTTATATCTCTAATGTTCAAATATGGCGTCACTCACAAAGTATCCACTCCCTATCGCCCACAAACAAATGGCCAAGCCGAGCTAGCCAATATGGAGATCAAGAACATTCTAGAAAAAATGGTTAACCCAAACAGGAAGGATTGGTCCGATAGATTGACCGATGCCCTCTGGGCATACCGCACTGCCATTAAAACTATTTTGGGCATGTCTCCCTATCGACTTGTCTATGAAAAGGCTTGCCACCTGCCAGTCGAAATGGAACACAAGGCCTATTGGGCCATTAAGACTTTAAATTTTAATTTGAGAATGGCCAGTGATCGTAGGAAGTTAGAGCTAAATGAGTTGGAAGAGATTCGACAAGATGCGTATGAGAGCTCCAAAATCTCAAAAGAAAGGGCCAAAATCTTTCATGATAACTCCATGGTGAGGAAATCATTTGAGCCTGGGCAAAAATTACTCTTATATAATTCTCGCCTCTCCATTTTTCAAGGCAAACTCCGATCCCGTTGGGATAGCCCCTATCTTGTCAAGGTGGCCTACCCCAACAGAGCTGTGGATGTCCAAAACCCCGGAAATGGCCAGACATTCAAGGTCAATGACCAAAGAATTAAGCCATTTTTTGGGGACTTTGAAGAACAAGTGGTGGAGGAGAATTTAATGGATCCAATATACCCGAAATTTGTGGAGGAATAATTAGTTTTTTTTTCTGCTTTTCAATGTACAGGCTTTTATTTACNGAAATGGCCAGACATTCAAGGTCAATGACCAAAGAATTAAGCCATTTTTTGGGGACTTTGAAGAACAAGTGGTGGAGGAGAATTTAATGGATCCAATATACCCGAAATTTGTGGAGGAATAATTAGTTTTTTTTTCTGCTTTTCAATGTACAGGCTTTTATTTACTTACTTTATTTTTATTTCATGTTAATTATGTTCTTCTTAGTTGCAGATATTGGTGTTTTTGTCAAAGCTTAAGTGCGAGGTGTTCTCTAACCCTACTAATCTTTTTACTGTCCATCATTGAATATCATACCTTTTTTGTTTCATTGAGGACAATGCATGTATCAAGTTGGGGGGTGAGGTTGCACTATTTGCATCTTACACCAATGTTTGTGGGAATATTCTGCGCAGATATGCGCCTGCCGACACTAAAAAAATAAATAAATAAATCGAGTGGGAATATTCCGCGCGTATATGCGGCTGCCGACACTCAAAAAAATAAATAAATAAAAAATGGGATGCCTTTATAAGGCTTTCAACTTTTTTCTTTTTTCTCCCATCCACCGGTGATTGGTCTCCCCTTCTTCTTCCATTTTTCTTCTCTTCTTTTTTTTTCTTCGTCTTTTCTTCTTCTTCTTCTTCTTCTTCGTCGTTCTCCCTGTTCTCTCTAAAAACAACCCACCCCTACAAATCCATGACTATATACGCTGACGACCCAGTCCTGTGTTTAATAATTTTCTTATATNCACTACATTAAATAGGGGATAGCTTTTGAATACCATTGACGTCATTTCGTTAGCCACTAACCTCTGGCCANTTCTCTCTAAAAACAACCCACCCCTACAAATCCATGACTATATACGCTGACGACCCAGTCCTGTGTTTAATAATTTTCTTATATGTTTGTATTTGTTCATGGGTGCTCTTTTTCTGCTGGCACTCAGGGTGAGGGGTTTTCAGCCTAACCCAAATCTCCCTCGAGTTGATTAATTGTTGTGTTTTGTTTGTTGGTTTCGGTAGCTAAACAGATCTCTACACCCACCGCCTTTCCCTCTTTCTTTGTCTTCTTCTTCTTCTTATTTCTGTTGTGTTATTCTCTATAACATGACCCAACTCCCAACAGTCGCATGACCATATTCCCCGAAGACCTAGTCGTTTGTCTCATGATCGGCATTTGTTTACTTTATTTGTACATGACTCTTCTTCTTCTGTCCGCATTTAAAATCAAGGGTTTTCGTCCAAGTGAAAACCCAGATCTGCGTAGAGAAGATTAATTTGTGTATTTTCTTTGTAGGTTTCGACAGTTGAACAGATCTCTACCCTACAACTTGATCTCCAAACTCCACACATTGGTAAATTCAAAACATTGGGGACAATGTTCGGTTTAGGTTGGGGGGTGTGATCTACGATTCCAGCTTGTTATAGTTTCGTATTTAAAAAAAAAAAAATTATTCTGGATTGCGTATTTTTAGAGCATTTGTTTGCTTATATTTCATGATCACATCAAATGCAGCTTCAGTCGTCTTTGTGACTGGCAGACGTTAAAGAACTAGATATTGAGTCTTAAAGCATAAAAAGTATGGATGTTAAAATTTTTTGGATTAGTTTGGGAGTCTTGCGCACATTTTCATCTGATGTGAATGTTGTGATCATGAGAAAAGCAAGAGTAATCAGAAAAATTAAAATTCGAGAAGCACAAGCAAAACCATTGTGTGGCAGAAGTACTTTTGCCAAACGTCGTCGTGCCAAACGGCTGGCTGGGTGCTTGTAAACAATGTGGCATGTGTTTTCACATGAAAAAATACAATCAGTGTTCTAAACCAATTTCGGGTCGTACAACCGATCGATTAAACTTGATAGTGTATAGGCAGAGTAAGGATTTTCCTGACACGTCATCTTATACCAGTCCGGGACTTACACGTTATGTGCGACAAGAAGTGGGAAGGGTCACTAATAATGACATAGACACAAGCGATGACTCGAATTAAATTTTGACTAATAATGACAAAGCTGTGGAAAAATGTGTTTTGGAGATGAAGGTTAATGGTCTGAATTTTTTTTTGTGTAAATATTTGTTTATGTACAAAGTCTTTTTGTTGAAATAAAGATGTGGGCCGAATAAGGATTGTCCTAAAATGCCAACCTGTAGCGTGGGTAGAGACTTATCTTGAGATGCCATACTTTTCCAAATTCAATGTGTGCATTTAGTCTTTTTTTCAATTTTCATAGATAAATGTGTATGTAAATAACTTTGATTTTTATTCGAATGAAAAAAAAAGCCGCATTTCCTTGAAAAATGGTATTTTCTGTATGCTTAAATGTCAAATGTACACTAGTATTTGTTAATCTTAAGGTACAGAATGACCAGACTC
>CAUOFW020003502.1:1436042-1462312 GCA_963454935.2 Ilex paraguariensis
ACTTACACGTTATGTGCGACAAGAAGTGGGAAGGGTCACTAATAATGACATAGACACAAGCGATGACTCGAATTAAATTTTGACTAATAATGACAAAGCTGTGGAAAAATGTGTTTTGGAGATGAAGGTTAATGGTCTGAATTTTTTTTTGTGTAAATATTTGTTTATGTACAAAGTCTTTTTGTTGAAATAAAGATGTGGGCCGAATAAGGATTGTCCTAAAATGCCAACCTGTAGCGTGGGTAGAGACTTATCTTGAGATGCCATACTTTTTCCAAATTCAATGTGTGCATTTAGTTTTTTTTTCAATTTTCATAGATAAATGTGTATGTAAATAACTTTGATTTTTATTCGAATGAAAAAAAAAGCCGCATTTCCTTGAAAAATGGTATTTTCTGTATGCTTAAATGTCAAATGTACACTAGTATTTGTTAATCTTAAGGTACAGAATGACCAGACTCGAAAATAGAATTATAATATAACCGACATTCTTTGGAAACATGACATAACCAGTGGAGATAACGAAGAATACCATGGTAAGTTTTGAGCCTTGCGATGCTTTCTGAGAGACAATAAATATTTACCCAAATAAGCTCTTTCACTTTCAATTGTTGAATAATCTCATTAAACTTGTTTTGATTAAATGCAACTAAAGTAATCTATTGACATAACCCGTAGAGAACCTTTGCATGCGACACATACATAGGCACATACTTGAGAAAGGATTTTTGGTCATCTTTGAGTTGATTTTGAGCCTTAGCCTTTGCTTCTACGAAATTATATCCCTAGTTAGCCATGTTTGAGCCTTCAATGAATGATTTCTTTTTTTGGAAAAAACTCATATGATAACCGAGCCACAAGAAAATACACTTAACATACCTTGCTATCCAATTTTTTTGCACCCTCTTATAAATCGGTATGATATAGAAAGGCAAGAAAAACAGAAAAGAAGATGGTGGCTACTGTTCAATGAAGAATCGGTGGAAACAACCGAGAAAGAAAAAAAAAAAACAGGGAATTGCCAAGAAAGTGAAAAATGAGAAAAATGAAAGAAAAAAAAATACCATTTCTAGGCAAAAGATCAAAAAGCAAGAAAAAACTGTGCTACACTACATTAAATAGGGGATAGCTTTTGAATACCATTGACGTCATTTCGTTAGCCACTAACCTCTGGCCACATTACAACCTATACAAAGTCCTAATTGATCTCAAGTCTGATGCATGAGTGTATTGTTGACCGAAAATTGGGATATGTTAAATAGTATTTCTTTAATTGCATTGATATTCATCCATGAAATTATGCCAAGAACATGATTAGTCTACTTTCTTAACACTTTCACTCCCTTTCTAACTGTGCATGTGATTCTTCGATTGATCATCCTCTGATCACATATCCTTTGAGAGACAATCACTATAATCGGAGTGAATTTTTTGTTGACAGCATTCTAAGAGAGGTTTGAGAAATCAAAGCTATACATGGAAGGTGATAAAGTGGANGCATGACCATATTCCCCGAAGACCTAGTCGTTTGTCTCATGATCGTCATTTGTTTACTTTATTTGTACATGGCTCTTCTTCTTCTGTCCGCATTTAAAATCAAGGGTTTTCGTCCAAGTGAAAACCCAGATCTGCGTAGAGAAGATTAATTTGTGTATTTTCTTTGTAGGTTTCGACAGTTGAACAGATCTCTACCCTACAACTTGATCTCCAAACTNAGAATGATCATTCCTACTACACAGGGAATTTCAAATACCAATGTAACAAGTGTTTATTTTTATATAGAGTACGTACCAATGACAGAGAAGTGTTCAGGAAATAATTTGAAATTAAGGGATGTGTGTCTCAACGATCATGTTGCTAACTCATTCTGACAAGAAATCTTACATATACACATCTTGTTAATTGGAGTTTGTAGGTAGCTTCACTGAAAACCTTCATGAGACAAAACTTGTCCACTGGGGATCACCTAGGGGTTTAACGGCTTGTTGCATATGCTTAATGCAATCATGTTATCTACAAAAGTGGTTTTATTTTGTTATGTTGTTATTTATTACTAGGGACTAGTAATGTTTAGGTTGGGGGGGTGATGAACCCTAATTAATGCATAATTTAATTGGTAAATTGCATTAGTTGAATAAAGTTAAACTAGTCAAAATAAATCAAATTAGGGTTAGTGTGTGAATAAAGGATAATGTATTAANTCCAAATTCAATGTGTGCATTTAGTTTTTTTTTCAATTTTCATAGATAAATGTGTATGNAGTTGAATAAAGTTAAACTACTCAAAATAATCAAATTAGAGTTAGTGTGTGAATAAAGGATAATGTATTAATTGTTGTTCTTTTTAAGGTTTTGTGCGTCAAAGCTACAAACTACTGGGGAGTCAATTGCATTAAAACTACAAACTACTGGAGTGCCAATTATCAAAGCTCAAAACCAAGGGGGATCAAAGNTATTTACCCAAATAAGCTCTTTCACTTTCAATTGTTGAATAATCTCATTAAACTTGTTTTGATTAAATGCAACTAAAGTAATCTATTGACATAACCCGTAGAGAACCTTTGCATGCNAGTGCCAATTATCAAAGCTCAAAACCAAGGGGGATCAAAGAATTCAAGGCTACCAAACAAGACTTTCATGTAATTCAAGGCCACCTAACAAGACTTTCATGTAANACCCGTAGAGAACCTTTGCATGCGACACATACATAGGCACATACTTGAGAAAGGATTTTTGGTCATCTTTGAGTTGATTTTGAGCCTTAGCCTTTGCTTCTACGAAATTATATCCCTAGTTAGCCATGTTTGAGCCTTCAATGAATGATTTCTTTTTNATTTTATGTAATTCAAAGCCACCTAACAAGACTTTCACCCTCCCTTGTTGCCTATAAATTCCACCCCTTAGGACCTGTAAAGGATTTATCTTTTGGTAGTGAAAAACCCTCCAAAAGTATTATTACTTTCCTTATTGCTTATTGCTTTCTTTATGTATTGCTTTCTTTTATTGTATTATTGTTTCCTTTTAATTTATTGTTTTCTTTTACTTTAAGTATTGCTTTCTTTTATTGTGTTATTGCTTTCGTTTACTTCCATTGCTTAAGCTTCCTTCTTCCCTTAAAAGAGTGAAACTCTTCCACTTTTTTAGAGTTTTACTAAAGCCGTGAAGGGTACAACGTGATTCACTCATTCTTGTCGAAGATCGGCTCCTTGTATAAAGTGTTTTACGTTGTAACTCCTCTACTTGGAGGGATGAGCATCACTCACTTTTTTAGCTTTAACAAAGCTATAAAGAGTGAGTAGTTTCTCATCCAATCTTTAGTAAGAGGTGATTATCCATAAGTTATATTTATGCATTTCGTTTATGCTTAGTTCTAGTCTTTATTTCTTTATAATGTCTTCTCATCATATTGTTGTCTTTATTTTAAGCATGAATAGCTAAATCTCTTAGTTGGCAAAACCAAGAGGAACCTCCACTTGGGTATACCATTTCAACTCATTCTCCTCCCCTCTTGTAGAGTTCAATGGTTCGATTTGATTGGGTTGAGGGTCAATAACTTGGTGAGTCTTTGATATTCCATAGGCCTAGTCACGGTTTATGCTTAGATACTCACCAATCTTACCCCTAGCTTCCCACGAATCAATCGTTCATTCATGCTCTATTGGAGGAGGGTTTCGAGTTGAGACGGTATTCCTATTGGAGTGACCTCTTGGATTTGCCAACATTTGTTTCTCATTTTACTAGCATCAAAACAACTTCACCAAACAACTTCCAACAATCAAAGATTTTACACTTTCTTTCTCCCAAAATCACCTTCCCCTCGGTTTACTTCCTTCCCCGTGGAAACGACCTTGGAATACCACCAAGTAAAACACAATCTGCAAAAGTCTCCTTGCTCTTGGGGAGCACTTTTGTTCACACATACTCACATTTGAAATTTCATTCATCCACCATTTTGTTGCCCTTTCTTTTGACATCATCCCTAGGAGAGTGACACTCCCCTTTATTCATATACTATACATGCTAAAAGGTGATGTTTAGAGGTTAGGAAACAACAAGGAATTTTCTCAAGCACCCTTACTATGACTTTTATGTCTTACCTAGACCAGAGGGATTTTTAGGTCTTTTTATACTATTGCTTAGCTATATATACAGAGCT
The DNA here is from genome assembly GCA_963454935.2 of Ilex paraguariensis. Taxonomy (NCBI): domain Eukaryota; kingdom Viridiplantae; phylum Streptophyta; class Magnoliopsida; order Aquifoliales; family Aquifoliaceae; genus Ilex; species Ilex paraguariensis. Next base: position 1,440,198 of record CAUOFW020003502.1, read on the forward strand.
CTACACTTAGTTTGTATCCCCTTAACTCACACATATTTCTCTAGTAATTATGTATATGGTATGGCTATGACTATATAGAATATTTACATAGCTATTATGTAGCTAGTGCAACTAGTTAGATATTTGGGTAATTTAATGAACATGCTATGCCTATGTATACTAGATCTGGGCTTGAATATGTGAAATATGCATTGACATGTTAAGTGTTTACATTTGTGCCTTAAAGGTGTTTGATAAAATGCCTATGGATGTTCAAGTGTGTTATTTGAATGGAAAATGCTATAACATGCTTGGTGATGTTACAAAATGTTATTCTACACTTAATTATATAATCAATATTTTGATGTTTATGGTATATTGTCATATGCTCACATGTCATAGTTAGCTTATGATGAATTGGAAATAGAAAATGTACATTGCATTGCATATGCATGGTTGCACTACATTTATAGGCATTGGCATGATTATGAATGTGTAGGTGCATAGGTTGGTCAATTACCACATGGTGAGTTGATGGGTGGACTCAGGAAGTTTGGATGAAGGTCCAATGGAGTCGCACAGAACATTACATAGAAAACTTGTGTCGGGTATAGCAAGAAGGGATAGATTCTCCCTAGGGTATAAGACTTGGTTACTTGGTTTACTCACTTGACTAATGGTGAAATTCCAAAAAACTGTGCTAGTATACTTAGAGCAGGAGGTGTGATGCCCTCAAATGTTGGTGTGATGTCCAAAAATTATGGGCCCAATAAAGACACAAAAGTTGGTGAGTGGTCATTGGATGCATAGCATCAATGACAAGGGTGCCCGGTTCAGGTTATGGCATAGTATTATGTGTTGTGTATGGGAACCCAAAAGAGTGTTCGGAGTTTGGACATTCATTTATCAGAAATCATTCATGTTTAGTATGTTTGGCATCATATATACATTTCTTAGAATATATGCTTGATGTGTATCATATCATATGCATTCAGATTGAGAGGTATTCTCCATAAGAGATACCGTATTGGGCTTTGGCACACCCTTTATGGGGATAAAGTTTTTAGGCATTGGACAAGCTTACGCTGGAGGCCCTCCTACGAGGCCACTTTGAGAATAGAACTAGGTTGTAGCTCTTGATTTTCAATCGAAGACCGTTGTACAAATATTACCTTTTCGGACCTTGTTTATTTTTTGCTAAAAAACTTGGATTTTGATAAAGACTTGTAAGGGTATTTTGTATTTGGACATGTAATCTCAATATGAGTGGACTTCGTATGGCTTATATGTTTAAAAGTTGAACTTTGGAAAATTTAGGAAAATCTAGGCTCTAGGTACTGGTACCTCACAGGTACCTAGCTTTTCATGGGCTTAGGTACTGGTACCTATGCTTAGAAGTACCAGTACCTCGATGATAGTGGGCCCAAGTACCAGTACCTAGTCTTATAGGTACTAGTACCAAGCTTTCAAAAGGCCCAGGTACCGGTACCCCTTATCAAAGGTACTAGTACCTTTTCCCAAAAATTAATTTTTGAACTTTAACTATTCCAAGCCTTTATATCTTCAGCACTTTTCTTTGGATGATGTAAATGGTTGAATTTTGAGTCATAGAGCATAGACATTTGGTCTTATATGAGTCTTGTTGGAAGTGAGTTTATCATCTTCCGTTGTAAGCATGAAAAAGGTTTAAGGTCGATGGTGTAGTTTAGGCTCTAATAACTGTCACAACTTATCAGAGCTTAGGTTCATGATTACCTTGGGGCTTGATGGTAAATTAGGTTAAGTCATTGCATTCACTATGCATTGCATGTTACATGCATTAAATGTTACTTGTTATGAGATAGGAGATATATACATGATTAAATGTGCATGGAAATGAGACATTATGGTTAGAAAACATAACTTTGGGACTGAAAAGGAAAGAATGGGAAAGTTTATGGTTTGGGTATCTACTAGTAAGTGGCATACCTCCTACCAATGAGACAAGAGAAAATTTTCAACGTTTTAACTTTGATCCTACTAAATTAGTGGTTTATTGTTATTTTACATGTGTGTAGATGGAAACCAGAGGATGCAGACATTGGGGTGGCAGGAGCAACCAACCACCATCACCCGCTTTTGATCAACAAGCCTTTATAGAGGCTATGGGTATTATGACTGCAAGCCTATCACAAGGAAGCGCCAATATGAGCCAAGGGGTTTAAGCCATCTATGAGAGCTTAAGTCCCATAGGCCACCAACGTTCATGGAAGAAGTAAAGGACATCTAACCCACAAGGATCACATGGGTAGGGCTAAGGACGTCTGGACCAAGGCCAAAGTCAATCCTCCCAAGGTGGGAAAAATGTTAGGACAACCTATCAGGTGGGCCAGAAGATGTGTTACAAATGTCGACAGTTGGGCCACCTAAGGAAGAATTGTCCACTGAGGCAGAACTAATAAAGTTTCAAGACACCTCAGTCTCAATAGTCAATAGGGCTCCCACAAGTATTATTTGTTCCTATTTATTCCATCGGGGACTAGGAAATCAGTTCCAACTTCAGGGTGCTGCACAAGCCCCTAGTACTTTGCGTACGGGGACTCCACAATCAGGCTAGATAGGTCAGCATGTGGACCAAGGCCAGGGATAGGACTTTTAGGTAGAAACTTATGGGAACTACGAAACGGTCTTTGTCATCGCACCGTAGACTAAGCCAATGGATTAGTCTGCTATTCAGGGCACATTCCTTACTTACTCGCTTATGGGTGCGAACATTATTTGATTTGGGTACATCTCATACCTTCATCTTCACATATTTTGTGCATGAATTAGGTTTAGAAAAAAAAAACCCTAGAAGAAGCCTTANACGGGGAAACGACCTTGGAATACCACCAAGTAAAACACAATATGCAAAAGTCTCCTTGCTCTTGGGGAGCACTTTTGTTCACACATACTCACATTTGACATTTCATTCATCCACCATTTTGTTGCCCTTTCTTTTGACATCATCCCTAGGAGAGTGACACTCCCCTTAATTCATATACTATACATACTAAAAGGTGATGTTTAGAGGTTAGGAAATAACAAGGAATTTTACCAAGCATTTTTGGCGCCGTTACCGGGGAAGGCAAGTGTCAAACCAAGAAGGTGATTTTCGAACGATGGAGGTAAGTCCCAAGATCTTCATCATGGGAGAAGGTACGTTGTTCCATGTACATAATCTTATTTGTGTATAATTTTGTTTGTATATATTTTGTTTTATGTGGAGGCGGNGGGCCCAATAAAGACACAAAAGTTGGTGAGTGGTCATTGGATGCATAGCATCAATGACAAGGGTGCCCGGTTCAGGTTATGGCATAGTATTATGTGTTGTGTATGGGAACCCAAAAGAGTGTTCGGAGTTTGGACATTCATTTATCAGAAATCATTCATGTTTAGTATGTTTGGCATCATATATACATTTCTTAGAATATATGCTTGATGTGTATCATATCATATGCATTCAGATTGAGAGGTATTCTCCATAAGAGATACCGTATTGGGCTTTGGCACACCCTTTATGGGGATAAAGTTTTTAGGCATTGGACAAGCTTACGCTGGAGGCCCTCCTACGAGGCCACTTTGAGAATAGAACTAGGTTGTAGCTCTTGATTTTCAATCGAAGACCGTTGTACAAATATTACCTTTTCGGACCTTGTTTATTTTTTGCTAAAAAACATGGATTTTGATAAAGACTTGTAAGGGTATTTTGTATTTGGACATGTAATCTCAATATGAGTGGAGTTCGTATGGCTTATATGTTTAAAAGTTGAACTTTGGAAAATTTAGGAAAATCTAGGCNTTGGATTTTGATAAAGACTTGTAAGGGTATTTTGTATTTGGACATGTAATCTCAATATGAGTGGACTTCGTATGGCTTATATGTTTAAAAGTTGAACTTTGGAAAATTTAGGAAAATCTAGGCTCTAGGTACTGGTACCTCACAGGTACCTAGCTTTTCATGGGCTTAGGTACTGGTACCTATGCTTAGAAGTACCAGTACCTCGATGATAGTGGGCCCAAGTACCAGTACCTAGTCTTATAGGTACTAGTACCAAGCTTTCAAAAGGCCCAGGTACCGGTACCCCTTATCAAAGGTACTAGTACCTTTTCCCAAAAATTAATTTTTGAACTTTAACTATTCCAAGCCTTTATATCTTCAGCACTTTTCTTTGGATGATGTAAATGGTTGAATTTTGAGTCATAGAGCATAGACATTTGGTCTTATATGAGTCTTGTTGGAAGTGAGTTTATCATCTTCCGTTGTAAGCATGAAAAAGGTTTAAGGTCGATGGTGTAGTTTAGGCTCTAATAACTGTCACAACTTATCAGAGCTTAGGTTCATGATTACCTTGGGGCTTGATGGTAAATTAGGTTAAGTCATTGCATTCACTATGCATTGCATGTTACATGCATTAAATGTTACTTGTTATGAGATAAGAGATATATACATGATTAAATGTGCATGGAAATGAGACATTATGGTTAGAAAACATAACTTTGGGACTGAAAAGGAAAGAATGGGAAAGTTTATGGTTTGGGTATCTACTAGTAAGTGGCATACCTCCTACCAATGAGACAAGAGAAAATTTTCAACGTTTTAACTTTGATCCTACTAAATTAGTGGTTTATTGTTATTTTACATGTGTGTAGATGGAAACCAGAGGATGCAGACATTGGGGTGGCAGGAGCAACCAACCACCATCACCCGCTTTTGATCAACAAGCCTTTATAGAGGCTATGGGTATTATGACTGCAAGCCTATCACAAGGAAGCGCCAATATGAGCCAAGGGGTTTAAGCCATCTATGAGAGCTTAAGTCCCATAGGCCACCAACGTTCATGGAAGAAGTAAAGGACATCTAACCCACAAGGATCACATGGGTAGGGCTAAGGACGTCTGGACCAAGGCCAAAGTCAATCCTCCCAAGGTGGGAAAAATGTTAGGACAACCTATCAGGTGGGCCAGAAGATGTGTTACAAATGTCGACAGTTGGGCCACCTAAGGAAGAATTGTCCACTGAGGCAGAACTAATAAAGTTTCAAGACACCTCAGTCTCAATAGTCAATAGGGCTCCCACAAGTATTATTTGTTCCTATTTATTCCATCGGGGACTAGGAAATCAGTTCCAACTTCAGGGTGCTGCACAAGCCCCTAGTACTTTGCGTACGGGGACTCCACAATCAGGCTAGATAGGTCAGCATGTGGACCAAGGCCAGGGATAGGACTTTTAGGTAGAAACTTATGGGAACTACGAAACGGTCTTTGTCATCGCACCGTAGACTAAGCCAATGGATTAGTCTGCTATTCAGGGCACATTCCTTACTTACTCGCTTATGGGTGCGAACATTATTTGATTTGGGTACATCTCATACCTTCATCTTCACATATTTTGTGCATGAATTAGGTTTAGAAAAAAAAAACCCTAGAAGAAGCCTTATAGGTGAATTCTCTTTTCGAAGCTAGGGTTTTCATTGATAAGATATGTCTGGGATATGAGTTAGAGATCTCAGGGATTCAACTCACTGTGAACCTTAGGGTCATGGACATATCTGAGTTTGATGTCATCCTTGTGATAGATTGGTTAGTGGCACACCTAGTCGTCATCGATTGTGATTGGAAAAGGTTCACTACTTATACACTAGAGGGTGTTTGTTGCAAGTCTTAAGCTGAAAAGCACAATGCTTTACCCCCAAGCTTTGTATAATTCTCGTTGGCATGGACAGTTGATCGATTTTTTTGGGGAGCCTAACACTTAAGAACTAGGCGAGACAGGAATTGGATCTACCTCTGGTAGTTTACGAGTATGCAGATGCCTTTCTAGGCAAGTTACTAGGATTTCCTTTGCATCAAAATATAGACTTCACCATTGAGTTATAACCTGGTGCATCCCCTATTTCTATGACACCGCATAGAATGGCACCTGTAGAGTTGCAAGAACTCAAGATCTAGTTGCAAGAATTATTAGACAAGGGTTTTATTAGAGCGAGTACCTCACCTTGGGTTGCTCTAGTACTATTTGTCAAGAAAAAGGATAGGAACCTTTAGCTATGTATTGACTACTGACAGTTAAATCAGGTCACTATCAAGAAAAAAATATCCATTTCTGAGGATCGATGATCTTTTTGATCAATTGAGAGGGGCACAGGTCCACTCCAAAATAGATCTGCACACAGGATACCATCAGTTGAGGATTAGGGAGGCCGTAAGATGGCATTTAGGACATGATACAGGCATTTTAAGATCATTGTTATACCCTTTGGTTTGACGAATTTTCCAGCGGTATTTTTGGATCTCATGCACAGGGTGTTCTAACCCAATCTTGACCAGTTTGTCATAGTATTTGTTGATGACATTTTTATCTACTCCAAGTCTGAGGAGGAGGATGAGGGTCACTTGAGGATCATTCTCTAGACCTTAAGAGACCAACAATTGTACGCCAAGTTCAGCAAGTGTAAGTTTTGACTAAAGGAAGTTAAGTTTTTGGGCCACGTTGTGTCTGCTACGTGTGTATCAGTTAAACCAAAAAAGGTTGAGGCAACAATGGATTGGGAGAGGCCAAAGTCAATGTTCGAGATACATAGTTTTATGGGATTGATAGGGTATTACTAGAGATTTATCGAGGAATTCTCCCACCTAGCAACATCGATAACACGATTGAACAGAAAAATGTCAGATTTCAATGGGATGACTCTTACGAGAGGGCATTCTAGGAGTTGAAAAGGAGATTGACTTTAGCTCCAATCTTTAGTGTTTCTGAGAGGAGACAGAGGTACACTATTTACTATGATACCTCAAAAGAAAGACTTGGATACATTTGGATATAGTCTAGTAAGGTAGTTGCTTATGGTTCCTGTCAGCTAAAGAACAATGAGAAAACTATCTGACACACAAAATGGAGATGGCAACCATTGTTTTTGCCTTAAAGGCATGGCACCACTATCTATACGGAGCAGTTTGAGGTGTTTTCAAATCAGAAGAGTCTAAAATACATCTTCAGGCAACAGGACCTCAATGTGAGGCAGCAAAGGTGGATGAAGTACCTAGAGGATTATGACTTCACTTTGCATTACCATCCTAGTAAGGAAAATGTGATAGTTGATGCACTCAGCCGAAATTCAAGGGGAGTTTTTGGCTAGTATATCTTTTTGGGAAAAATAGATGCTCAAGACAGTGGGACAATTTGGGCTACACTATAGAGATCAGGCTCAGGACATTTTGGGAAATCTAATAGCTATGCCTTCCTTATTGAGCTGGTTGATCAAGTCCTAAGGGTAGGACACAAATATATTGTCCATTAGGGATTGGGTACAAGTGACAAGGTCTAGGCCATTCACTCTGATGTAGTCTTTGATTCAGGGGAATAGTTATGGTTCCCTAGTCTACATATCTGAGAGAGGAGAACCTCAGGAAGTTTCATTGCTCTCATTTTGTGGTGCATCCCAGCGACAAAAAGATGTACCATGATCTTCGATGCCAATACTCTTAGAGTGGGATGAAAAAGGACATTGGAGATTTTTTAAGTCGACGCTTGACATGTCAACAAGTCAAGGTTGAGCACTAAATACCTGCAGGATTGCGACAGCCTTTAGAGCTAGTTGAGTGGAAATAGGAGTATATCACGATGGATTTTGTCACCCATTTACCACGATCTACACGGGACATGAAGTGATTTTGGTTATAGTGGATCAGCTTACTAAGTTAGCCCATTTTTTGATTGTGAAGATGACCTTCGCATTGAAAAAATTCTACAAGTTCTATATACGAGAGATAGTTTGGTTATATAGGGTACCTGTATCTATAGTATTAGATCGAGATCCCAGGTTCATGGCTCACTTTTGGGAGAGTTTTCAGTGAGTTATGGGGACATAGTTGATGATGAGCACAAAATTTCATCCCTAAAATGACGGTCAGTCAAAGACGACCATCCAGATTTTAGAGGACATACTTCAGGCATGCATCCTTGACCCCAAGGGTAGTTGGGAGGAGCACTTACCCCTAGTGGAGTTTGCTTACAACAATAGTTACTAGGCGAGAATACATATGACACTCTATGAGGCACTTTATGGGAGACCGTGTTGTTCTCCAGTCTGTTGGATGGAGGTCAGGGAGGGACCTTCCATGGGTCCGGAGTTGATCAAGGACACCTCAGAGAAGGTGGACATGATACGGAGGAATTTCTTATGGCTCAGAGCCGACAGAAGAGCTATGTCGATAGGCAACGAAGACCTCTACAATTTGAGGTTAAAGATCACGTCTTCTTGAAGGTTATGCCTAAGAGGGGATTTGTCAGGTTTGGGTAGCGAGAGAAGCTACTGCCAAGGTATATTGGGCCCTTTGAGATACTCGAAAGGGTTGGTACAGTTGCTTACCTGTTGGTGTTACCATCAAATCTATTAGGTGTTGATACGGTGTTCCATGCCTTTATGCTCCGGAAGTACACTCCAAATCCTACACATATAGTGGATTGGGATTGTTGATTGTTGATACAGATGGACCTTCGAGGAGGGACCGATGAGTATCATAGATAGTCAAGATCAGGTTTTGTGTGGCAAGACTATGAGGTGAAGGCATTGTAGCAGCACTGTGGTATGGAGGAGACGACATATGAGCGTGAGGACATTATACGGGAGACCTATCCATTCCTATTTAAGGATGGAGGTACATTTCTTATAGTCATAGAGTATTATACAGTTTGTTGCATATGCATTTTCTTATATGTGCATGTGTGTGTAATTTCAAGGATGAAATTCCTTTATGGGGGGAAGAATATAAGACCCGAAAAAATTAGAAAGTTTATTAAAAGGGCAAAATTTTTAATCATATGTTATGGTGCGGGTTTAAAACCCAAGTTTTTCTAAAACTTGGATAATGAAACGGACCTAACCATTGGTTTCGTATCGCAAATCTAGCTACCCATCAATTTCCGTCGAGTCCCGAGATAGTTAGATTTTTTACATTTTACGAGACAATCGGGTGTCGCGTGACGAAAATAAGCATGATTAGATTTTATTCGGGAGACCCAAAAAATAATTTAAAGTTAGTACAATAAAAATATTCTAAACTTAATACAGGGCAAGATTTAATTGATTAGGGATAAAATTGGACCAATCAAAGTGAGACAAGTGGTGCAACGAGAGCCAAGCAATTGAGAGGTATTTAAAGAGGAAAAATCAGATTTTCCCCCATTCTTCACCCAACCAATTCTGAAAAAGAGAGGGATGGAAAGAGAGAGAGAGAAGAGAGAAAACTATCAAGTTCTTCCACCTTTCTTCTTCAATCTATGATGATCCAACCGTTGGATCGCTTTGTGTCGGGAATTAAAATAGTTCTACTCGACGAGGCCTATGCATCAACACCAACCAAATCCATTTTCTACCATTTCCGAAAATCAAGGGGTTGGGAGCTAGAGCTTGGAGGAAGTATTATTGGGTATTCTTGGTGGTTTGCTTCCTTGATTAAGTTCAAGAGGTGAAAGTTTCCTACTATTTAGGATTACTTTCAATTTCAATTATGTATTTGGTATGGGAATGGCTATGTAGAAAATTTACATAGCAATTATGTAACTAGTATACCTACTTAGATATTTGGGTAATTTGATGAACATGATATGGCTATGTCTACTTTATTTGGGCTTGAATATGTGAATTATGTGAAATATGTATTGGCATGTTATGTGTTTACATTTGTGCCTTAAAGGTGTTTGATAAAATACCTACAAATATTAAAGTGTGTTATTTGAATGGAAAATGCTATAATATGCTTGGTGGTGTTATGAANCTATGTGTTTACATTTGTGCCTTAAAGGTGTTTGATAAAATACCTACAACTATTAAAGTGTGTTATTTGAATGGAAAATGCTATAATATGCTTGGTGGTGTTATGAAATGTTGTTATACGCTTCATGATATAATCGACATTTTGATGTTTATGGGATATTGTCATATGCTCACATGTCACAATTAGCTTATGATAAATTGGAAATAGCAAATGTACATTACATTGCATATGCATGGGTTGCACTACATTCATGGGCATTGACATGAGTGTGAGTGTGTAGGTGCATGGGTTGGTCAATCACCACATGGTGAATTGATGGGTGGACTCAAGAAGTATCGATCAAAGTCCAACGGAGTCTCACAAAACATTGCGTAGAAAACGTGTGTTAGGTATAGCAAGAAGGGATAGATTCTCCCTCAAGTGCAAAGCCTAGTAACTTGATTCATTCACTAACTGGCGGTGCAATTCCAAAAAAGTGTGATGTACTCAGAGATGGAGGTGTGATGCGTTTAAATGCCGTGCTAGTTTGGTAGACCGTTGGTATGATGTCCAAAAATTACCTATCCAATATAGATACAAGACTTGATAAATGGTCATTGGATGCATATCATCAATGACAAGGGCTTGGAATGCCTGGTTTAGGTTATGGCATAATATCATGTGTCATGTATGGGAACTCAGGAGGGGGTTCGAAGTTTGGATATGCATTCATAAGAAATCATTCATCATTGGTATGCTTGAAATCATATATATATATTGCTTAGAATATATGCTTGATGTGTTGATATACATTCATATCATATGCATTGGGATTGTGAGGTATTCTCCATAGGAGATACCCTACTGGACTTCGAATCACCCTTTGTGAGGATACATTTTTCAAGTATTGGATGAACTTACACTAAAGGCTCTCCTACGGGCCCGCTTTGAAGATAGAGCCGGGTTGTGGCTTTTGATTTGGAATCAAAAACCCCTTTATCAATATTAACTTTTTGGCCTTGTACATTTTGTGCTACAAAACTTGTATTTTGATAAAGACTTGTAAGGGTATCTTGTATTTGGACATGTAATCTCAATATGAGTGGATGTTGTATGAGTTGTATGGTTAAAAGTTGAACTTTGGGAAATTTAGGGAAACCTAAGCTCTAGGTACTGGTACCTCCCAAGTACCTAGCTTCCCGTGGGCTCATGTACCTGTACCCATGCTCACAGGTACCAGTACCTCGATGATAGTGGGCCCAAGTATTGGTACCAAGTCTTACATGTACCTGACTTCCAGAAAGCCTAGGTATTGGTACTCTTTATTAGAGGTACCAATACCTTTTCTCGAAAATTGATTTTTGAATTTAATGCTTTCGAGCTTTTATATCTTGAGCTCATTTCTTTGGATGATGTAAATGGTTAAATTTTGAGTCCTATACTTGATGTGAACCTTGGAATGATTGTATGATTAATATATGCACAAGTTCTATATTGGGTAGAGCTCCCGTACAAAGGAGACTCTGCCCAAATTCCATTTTGTTATGATCCTAGTGAATAGGGTATTACAGTGATGCCCCAAATTTTGGGTGTCCATAATTACCCCATTGATCACCCATCAACCTGCGAAATACCAGTGGATATTGAGTAACTCGATACCACACCGTTGTGCCCTATTTACCAAGATCTATAACTTAACAAAATTCGAGCAGAGTCTCCTTTGTATAGAGAGCTCTACCAAAACTCACCTGTGCAATCATACAACATTGATCACTCTAGATCCATTTATCTATACTCATATAACAACAACTCAAACTTATATAACATACAATTTTACACAAAATATAGTCCATATGATTTTTTTTTTTTCAATTCCTCACACAATATTACATTTCCAATAATATTTACACATGTGTTTTACAAAAACTCAATTTAAAGCCACATATCGACTTTTCTTCATGAATGAGGACCCAACTGAGAGCCATCCACCAGCGTATGTCTCACACCTAAAATATTTTGCCCACAAAGGGTGAGTCACACTCAATAAGGTATCTCCTAAAGAGGTTACTCCCCAACCTAGATGCATATGAAATGCTCACATGCAATTCAACATTCAACAAACAATTCATTTAAGAATATGCAATTCATAATAGAATTTTCTATGTCATGTCATGTCATTAGATGAGACTCACACATGCAACTCAACCTGAGCCTTCAACGGCTCCCATAACACATGCAATTGCATGCGTATGAATCTGGGCATTCCAAGTCCCCCGCCATTGATGTTATACATCCAATGACCATTTTATAAAATAAACCATGTGTCTTTCTTGGGTACACGGATTTTGGTTTATCACAGCACCGGTTCCATGACACTAATACATTTTTTTAGAATTGCACAGACAGAAGTGTATAAACCAGTAACTAGGTCTTGCACCCGAGGGACAATCTAGCCCTTCTTACTATACCCGACACAAGTTTTTCATGCAACCATGCAACTCAGCCAGACCTAGGTCAACCTTCCCGAGACCATGCCTTAACCACCAACAAAAGTTTTTGATCCAAAAACATGCACACACACACCCACACTCTTGTCAAATGCCCATGGATACGATGCTTCCCGTACATATGCAAATGTAATGTACACCTGCAATTTCATTGTCATATTCACACGTCATGAGCTCAATATGAACATCTTAAATATGCTTCAAGCTTTTTCCATGGTCAATTACATCACAAGCATGTAACCACCATCAACAACCTCAATGTCATTATATCATAGTGCATATACTAACAACAACTCCCAAGCATGTCATAACATAATCAATGCAAAGAACACACTTAATCCACATAGGCATTTCATTAAACACCTTCAAGGCATAAATGTAAACACTTAGCATGCCCAACAAATACATTTCATAAGAAATCACAAACAAGTAATTTCTAAATACCCAATTCATGCTAGAATTGATTTTAACCCTTCTCAATTCCCATTTTCCACATTTCAATTACCATAGGTATGTGTCATACCATGTTCAACATGTCATGACCACAATATGAATATTTTCAATTCCTTAATGTAATCTATGTCGTAAAGCATATAATTACATTCCAACATCACCATATTCCTAAATTGTCAATTATATCAAAGGCAAATAATTACAATCCACACTTTCATGAAGCATGTTATAACATTTTCAATAGAACCAACATGCTACATCAACATAGGCATTTTATCAAACACCTAAAAGACATACAATCGTGTAATACACAATCATACCCAATTGATCACATTTCTAATGAATTTACCAAACAAGTAAATTCTAAACCCAATTCATGAGAGATTGTTTTAGTATATTTCCACACCCATTTTCCATACTCTAGTTACATTAGGAGTACATCAAACAAGAGAAATCAACTCAAGTCATACCCATATCATATGGAACCCTAGGTTGAAAATAAACCTAATTAGGAAAAGAACCCTATCTCTTGAAGCATAAAACAAGTGGTAGAAAGCCTTCCAAGACCTAAATCAAGCTTTAGCCCTTGATTTTCAAAAATCCCTTCCTTTGAACTTTGTCAAAATCTTCAATTTTTTGTATGGTTTTATAGCCCCCGTCGAGTAGAACAATCTTTGTTATTGGCCCGAGGTGATTCGACCGAAGGAATGTTGTAGATCGTAGAGAGAAGCTTGAAGAATCCCTTGATTTTCCCTCTCCTTTTTTCTCTCTCTTTTCCAGCTAAAATCTGATTGTAAAATGGGAAAAATCAGATTTTCTCCCCTATTTATACTCCTTGGACACTTGGCCAACGTCGCGCCATATGACCTCCTTTCTCGATCCAATTTTGTCCCGAATCAATTAAATTTTGTCCCGGTTCAAGTTCAAAATATTTTTATTTGAACTAAATTTAAATTATTTTCTATTTTTTGCAATTTAATTCTCAGTCTCATTTATTTAGGTCACTCGACACCCAATCGCATCATAAAGCGAGAAAAATTCAACTATCTCGAAATGTAACAAAAATTGACTGGGTAACTATATTTCGCAAGACGAATCCAATGGTGAGGTCCATTTCTTCATCTGAGTTCTAAAAATATTTGGATTTCAACCCATATCATAGTGGCTAATTACCGTTTTACCCTTTTTCACAAAAAATAAAATTTGCCCGAATTTTACAATAACGACATAATATTGGGGTATACAATATTCACGGATATTTCTGTGGGTTGAGAAAGGATCCCCGGATTTGGGACGGCATAGGGGAGCATCAAAATCGTACTTCTGCTAGGTTAGATGTATTGGATAAACAGATTATAAGTATGGAGACTGCTTAGCAGGTGGTCTTTAGCTCTCTTACCAAGAGAGCTGGTCGACTATGCAGATTGATCAAGGGTAAGTAGGCTACTGGGGAGCCAGTGGCATATGCGTCTAATTTAGATACTGAGCTGCCCCGATATGATTCTAGAGACGCAATCATTTGAGCTATGGCTTTTAGAGACTTTAGTATAGGTTATATGTTAGGGAGAACCTTTCCCACATCTAGATTAACCCTCTTGTGAGATTTGTAATAGAGAAAATCATCTTTCTATATTCAGAGCTTCCACCCAACCTAGATCCCTAAGACCCAAAAGACTACCACTAGAGATTCTACCAATATTACAACTTGGAGAAGAAGATCTTGATGGTTTGATTAACCCAATGGTGTGTGCATACTAGGGGTCGATTGCTTGCTCATGATTGCTCGAGGCATAGACGAATCATGTGGTGAGGAGGTCTAAGTGAAGCTACACTAGGCGTCGAAGGATGGAATTTGGGGGAGAGACAACAAGGAAATGAGCATCTAACAATGGTATTGGTTGAGATATAAGACTTGAGTACTTGTATGTTGACTTAGAGAATAGTGGGTTACGCTTTGGTGAACTGAGAGGGTTCCCCATGGTTTTTCTCACAGAGGTTTTTCGAGTCAACAAACCACTTGTGTACTTTATTGTTTATTGTACACACTTGTGATTGTTAGCACATACACTGACTATATGTTTTGCTTGAATCTGAATCGATGCACCTAAGTGCATGTGGTTGAGTGTAGTAATAACTTGATAGGTCTAAGGTCGATCCACAAGATTGAATATATTGATGGAAGGGAAGAAGGAAGAATAGTTTGAAGGTTGGTTGAATTTAGAAATTATTGTAATTTAAAGAAAATTTCTAATTGGGAAAAGCTACTATTTAGTTTTGGGATCAAGTATTGTTCATGCACACAAAATATTATACTTATGCAATTATATTTTATCTCGGTTGACTTCCAATATTAGTGTAATCAACCAAAGTATATAGCTTTGAAAAGCAAGAGTTGATTGATACAAAAATGTGAATTTAACGACGAGTTTTGTAAACTCGCAGAGAATTATAAGAACCACCCATACCAAGAATCCAATCTAGTTAATGAGCAATCAAATAAGTAAGCATAGTACAATAGTTTGATAAAATTCATTCATTCAATTGATAAGGAATAAAAGATAAATCATGTAATAGTAGTAGAGAATAATTGCATAAATAAAATATTCGATATACAATTCCAAAACCCTACCCTAACTAAAGAGTAAAAAAAGAACTACAACCAAGACATAGGTATTCTTCTAAAAAGGCTGAAAAATAAACTAACGACTAGATCCCCGAATAAGACCCATTATCCCCATATTTATATAAGTAGAGAGCACACAGAATTTTTGGGATTTATTTTACAATTAAAATCCTAGGTAAAGATAAATATGGCAGATGTCAGGAGGCACGTTTGGACGTATAGTGTTTAGATGAAAGATTAATGATCTGTTTTGACTTGGTTATACATGCATCCAAATAGACTTCTTGTTTCTGGATAGAAGCACTCCGTATTGTATTTACTATCTGTGCACACTCCCACGTCCTCAAAGCTTTAATTCTCTTAAATCCACAACTTCTTAAAACAGATAAGTGGCGTCCAGACGAAGTTAATCCTCCTCGTAAAAGTCAATTCACTCTCCATATTCCAAGGTTTCATTTTCCAATCATTGCATCAGGACAGAAGAGCTACGTCTGGACACACCTATTTATTTAGGAATTGACGGCTCAAGCCCCACTTCCTCTTAGGTTGACCATTAACTTCTTTCTCAAAGACATTTTGGTCACCTAGAATTCCTTTTAAACTACAATCTACTAGTCAATTAATCAAGTACACCAATTCAACTCATTTTACCTATTTTACCTGACAAATTGGTCAAACACTAACAATCCATTCAAAATACCCGACCTATATCTTACTAGTCCCTAGTAATATCTATAGGACTAAAACATAGTAAAATAATCTAATAAACTAACACACATCCACTTTCGTACAACTCACGATTCCATTTTGCATATGCAACAAGCCTATAAACCCCTACGTTCCCTATAGTGAACAAGTATAGTCTCGTGAAGATTTCCAGCTAAGATACCTACAAACTTTCATTAATCTGCCTACAACTTGCATTTATCATATAAACCAACCAATACTTAAGCAAACAAGTCAAATGAAAACCTAGCTAAGTGCATACCAAGACAAATTATAGAATTAAAGGTTACACAATAGTATCCACGTATTGATTTCCCATTGAAACTAGTGTGTAGTGTGCAAATAACCTCACATGATCAGAAGATTAGTCAAAAACATCTTACCTCTCTACTATCCACGTCTAGCTTTGAATCAATTCTCACTCAAGTTGTACTCTCAATAATAAATTCACTCATATTATAATGGCTACTTTCCCATCATCATATCATATGTAAGTAGATTTAATGTAAAATCAAAGCAAAGTTCAATTCACATATATTTTGTAAACAATGAACACTGTAACCAAAAAAAAAAAAAGGGAACTAGCATAGGCTCATATATAAAAATCAACACATGATATGAAAAATAGCTAATATTTTCTTCATTATTCACACAAGTCATGTATCCACCAAAATACTCTTGAGATCAAATAGGTCTTTTCTTAAGGTTGTAATAGAAGACATTACCCTAAGAGAACTTTACAGACCAATGTTTCTTGACATATATTTTCTCATCCACCTATGTAAGCATGATTTTCAANGTGGCTTTGAGTATTGAGGTTTTGAAACAAAAGGGAATAGGAATTGAAGACATTACCCTAAGAGAACTTTATAGACCAATGTTTCTTGACATATATTTTCTCATCCACCTATGTAAGCATGATTTTCAACACTTGATCATACATATTTTTGCACTATCTTACTTGCATGCTCATCATCATTCTTTTTTTCTTTTCTTTTTCCTTTTAGTCAAGCATATACATCTTTTTCTCTACTTTTAGCAAGTCAAACAAATACCAATTTCACTAGTGCACAAAAATGCCCCTTTTTTTTCTTCTTATTATGTCTTAACGACATAAATTATAAATATAAACCAAAAAAGCTCAATCTCAGGATAACCAAGGTAAGAGAAATCACATATATATGCTCCGCTTGGTTATTATAAGTGGTATGAGAATCAAAATTATTCAAAAAGGTTCAATCATGGCTTCTAGAGATAAAAAAAAATTCAATAAGTAAGCCTAGGGCTCAAATTATGGAATAAGGCCTAAAATCACGTCTCAAGAGGCCTTGGTAACACACACCCTATGCTAGCAATTTAGAATTAAGCAATCATGCATAGAACCAGCACTGATTGAAACAAATATAATGAGACTATTCAAAGAAATTAGCTGAGTAAAATTATTTTTATTGAGTAAATGTACATGTCACTTCAAGAATGAATGGCTCTAAACTCACAAGGGACATTATGTTAATCTCCACTGGATGTATCAAATTTCAAAGTGAGAATGTCTTTTGCTAACTTATAATCCAAGCATGGTCCTATCTGTATCGATATTTTTAAGTTTCAATTTGGAATATAATATGTGATATTGAAGTTTAGGCTAAAGTTTTGTAATAGACTAAAGTATAAATAAGTTGAGGTCTTCATTATGTACCATCTACCCAATCATCAATTTCCTCATGTGTTCATAATTCAAAGCAGTTGGCAGATTAATACTCAATTTTTTTAATGAAATCATACTATATCTCATTCAAAATGGGTTTTATTACAAAATCTAATAAAAACATGCAAACCAATTCAAGCTCTGACTCTACTAACTACGACTAGGGCTTTGACTATCACTCAATCCTACACTAAAAGCAAAAAAGTAACTAGGAAACGCATAAAAAAAAATAGCAGTCATTTAGGAAGAAGGACTCGCCCTATCACCAGGTCCGAGTTGAAGGCGGTGAAGAATCTCACCATGCTTTGCCAAAGTACCCCTAATCAGTATCAGCTCATCTAGAATCTGAATCTAGAGATCTCTATCAGAATGGGTATCCATAGTGACCCATTTTCTCCTCAGCATTAGTAGGCTCATCTCCCTCCTCATCCTCACCAGGCATATCTACCGTAGGCTCTGGTACAGCTCCTCTAACCATAGTGCCACAACTTTTCACCAATGTTGTATTATCTAACACCCTCGAATGTTTCTCCTTTAGCATCTCATCCCCCATTAAAACACCTTTATCCATGCAGATACAAGTGACCAAGCATCTAAATGGAGTGAAGCATTCTTGGTGTTGTTTTTTAATGCCTTCAACATCTCGACCATAATAATAGAAGACAGACAAACATTTCAACTAGTCCCAATAACATACAATAACTTGGCACTCTCTGGATAAATATGATTCTTTTAGGCAAGCGAAAGCATATTGGTCACTGGGATCCAATTCAGGATCTTGTACTTGTTTATCAACTACATTCAATTACAAGATCCTGAATTGGTCACTGGGATCCAATTCAACTTCTTATCCCTCTATAGCCATACGAAACAGGGATCGCCACTGAGTTCCCTAGTTGCATCCAACATGTTATAAACTGTCGACAAAGTGAATTGTGGCCTTGGTACCATATTCACCTTTGGCACTTGAAACATCATAAGAGATCAACTATAAAACTTACCCCTTTGACTGTAGTTCTGAAACTCTTCGAATCTATTCCTCTCAACATTAGAATAGAACCACAGATCAGTAGGGTTGCCCCTCGGTCAAACATCTTTAGAAAGTCACCCCATCCCCTAGTAGTCAACATCTCCTCAATACCATACCCAATAAAATCCTCCCAAACCAGACAACTCTCCATCATAATGGGATGACTGGAAAACCAATGGATGTATTTCTACTCTACCTCCATAACAGGAGGATGTGGTGTTGAATCCCATACTTGTCTACCACAACCTCGGGTTCCAAGGCAAGCAATGGGGCAGCCCGTACACCCTGAGCACTAGATTGAGGTTTGTCTACACACTATCTCTTGGGTCCCATTTGAAGAAAATTGAAAAGCTTGGATTTTAGGGATTTTGCAGAAAAAAGGTTTTGAAAAATTTTGGATTAAGGGATGATTTGAGGACTCTATTCACCTCATCAGCTCGCGAATGACTCTAATCCTTTGTTGACACTTAGTCTCCGATATGCACTATCCTAACTTCATGCAACCCTTAACATAAACTAACATATACAAATTAAAAATAGCACAAAAACTAAAAAAAAAGGTAAAGATTTTGCATCACATCATTACAACTATCCCATCCCCAACCTAAATAAAGCATTGTCCTCAATAAATGAAATAAATGAGAAGATAATAAAAATGAATCAAGACTGGGAAAGAAATTCTTGTGGCAGTAACATGTTTACTAGATCATAGTACTTTAGAAACAAACTTTACATAAAATAAAAATAAAAAAAATGCTATTGTACAATATAAAAGAGATTCACATTCAATTGTTAGAGTCATAATGTGGATACACCAACTTAATGGAGTTCACCTTAGCTAAAAACCCTTCCAAAAATAGTTTCAATCATTGACCATTTAACTTAAAAATGTTACCGTTCTTAGGATTCTCAATTTCCACAGCTCTATGGGGGAAAAACCCCTTTAACTACGAATGGGCCCGACCACCTTGACCTCAACTTACCAGGAAAAAGGTGGAGGCAAGAATTGTAAAGCAGAACCTTTTGAAAAGGCTCACAGGTTTTCCTCACTAAATTCCTATCATATATGACTTTTACTACAAATTTGGCAATTTTGGCATTATCATATGTTTTATTCCTAAATTCTTCCAATTTATTAATCTAAAGCTTTCTAGAAATCCTGCTTCATCTATATAAAAATTCATACTTTTAATTGCATAGTATGATCTGTGTTTAAGCTCAATAGGCAAGTGACAAGGCTTCCCATAAATCAACCTATAAGGAGACATACCAAGAATTGTTTTGAAAGTAGTATGGTAAGCCCACAAGGCATCAATTAGTCTTAATGACCAATCTTTGCGATCCAAATTTACTATTTTTTCTAAAATCTATTTGATCTCCTTATTGGCTAGTTCTGTCTACCCACTTATCTGTGGATGGTAAGGGATTCCTACTTTATGATTAATAACATACTTTTGAATTAGATTTTCAAAAAAATTATTACAAAAGTGAGTCTCACCATCACAGATAATGGCTCAAGGGGTATACCAAATTGTGAAAGAATGTGTTATTTTAAAAACTTGATTATAGTGTGGTGATTATTATTCCAGCAAGGGATAACCTCAACCCATTTAGAAACATAGTCTATGACAACTAAAATGTATAGGTAATTCCAAATGATTGGGGGAATGGTCACATGAATTCGATGCCCCAATAATCAAATATATCAATCCCTAAAAAGTGGCTTCCACATGCTTTAGTATGACAAAACTTAATCACACTATGGGTCGCATGCTTAGGTAAACATCTCCTAANAAATCCCTAAAAAGTGCTTCCACATGCTTCAGTATGACAAAACTTAATCACACTATGGGTCGCATGCTTAGGTAAACATCTCCTAATGATTTGGTCTTTGCAATATTTAAACAAATAAGGCTCATCCCCAAAGAATTTGCGTCCCTCAACTAAGAAANCAATCCCTAAAAAGTGGCTTCCACATGCTTTAGTATGACAAAACTTAATCACACTATGGGTCGCATGCTTAGGTAAACATCTCCTAATGATTTGGTCTTTACAATATTTAAACAAATAAGGCTCATCCCCAAAGAATTTGCGTCCCTCAACTAAGAAATTTTTCCTATCCACAGAACTAAAAGAAGAAGAAAAAGTACATGTGGTTAAATAATAGGCAATATCTACATACCATGGTACTTCTGAGACTGCCCAACTACATCGAGAAAACTTTCATTTGATGGCACCTTGTCCTCAAGAAAATCATAAGTCAGCCATAAATGACAGTTAGCCACCACATTTTCTTCTCCTTTTTTGTCTTTGATGGTCAAATCAAATTTTAAGAGTAGGATAGAGGGAAATAGTCTTTCCTAGTGACAAGGTTGAGTTTATGATAGTCAATATGCATGTGCCATCCCGTAAAACCTTGGGTAGGCACCAACTATTTTTCCTCATTCCTGACTACTGTAATTCCTAATTTTTTTAGCACAACCTAGGTTGGGTGACCCATTTACTATTTGAGAAGGGGAATATAAATCCCGCATCTAACGGCTTAAGAACTTCAACCCGTATAACCTTTTTCATATGAGGGTTCAACTGCCAGTGCATTTGATGAGAAGGTTTTGAATCCTTCTCAAGGTATATAACATGATTACAGTCAAGGGGACTTATACCTTTCAAATCAACAATGGTCCACCCTATAGCAATATGATGGAGCTTTAAGAACTCTAAAACTTTGGACTTCTTATCCAATGTAAGTGTAGAAGAGATGACCACCAGGTAAGACTCATTCTCCCCAAGGAATGTATATTTTAGTTAGATGGGAGGGGTTTCAATTCATGTTTTGGTGACTTTTCATTAGAAGAGACTATTTTTTGCCACTTGGAGCTAAGTCCTCAAAGTTCGGCGCATACGGCCCAACAGCATGAACAGGAAAAGCCACTAGTTCCCCAGCTATTGTAACACCCCGCATTTTCTTTTATATATGTATATAGATATATAGTAAATAATTGTTGTAAAAATGGGGATATGTGTAGTGATGTGTGTTTGAATTTGGTAGAATGAAAAAGGGATGAACAGTGCACTGGCTGTAACATCAAGCTCGATTTCGACCTTGATGCAGTCCATATCTCTCAAAACTTAAAACATGAAATTTGTAGAGCTCTCTCTTAGGATTCCATATCACCTTGAATCATCTCAATCGGAACTAGGAGGAAGGAGTTATGTCCATATTACGAAGTAGTGTCTACACTGTCCAAAAATCTGTCCGGCAGACTACCTTTTGCTAATTTCATCATAACTCTTTATTGGAAAGTCCGAATTGTG
>CAUOFW020003502.1:1462864-1489321 GCA_963454935.2 Ilex paraguariensis
TGATCTCTTGTATTTTCCTAATTGTTTATTGAAATTGCCTCATAATGGATTTGTGGATCTTTGGAAATTTGCTTGTAAATTGGAGATTTATGGAATCCTTGGTTATGTGTGATGATTGTTAGGATGATGTGATCTTGTATGGTTGTTGGAATGAACATGGATGAGAGTTTCCTTGTAAGGATGCTCATTCCATCTCAAGAGGTTCCTTGTAAGGATGCTTGAGAAACCAAATCTTGAGGGTGAGAGGTTCCTTGTAAGGATGCTCCCACCAAAAGAGGACAGTATGTGATTTTCTCAAGAGGTTCCTTGTAAGGATGCTTGAGAAACCAAATCTTGAGGGTGAGAGGTTCCTTGTAAGGATGCTCCCATTAGAGAGGACAATATGATATCATGTGTGGGAAATGATTTATATTTTGGTAATGGATGTTTATTAGCACTTAGTTGAAATTGCTCCTTTCTATTACTATTGTTACTTAAACTTGAGATTCGTGCCAAAGGAAATATAATAATCGATGGTGGAATAAGCGTTCCTTTTTGTATTATGGTGTTACTATTGCATTTCCCACAAGAGCTTGTGGAGGTATGGGACTCTACAAGAACTTGTTGGAAATGGTTATGGTTGCTCATTGTGACTTGGGTTTACTGTTCATTTAAATTATTGCGAATGTTTAAACTTGAGATCTGTTTCAAATGTCACGGTTTTACTTCAAATGTTATATGATATTTTGGAAAATAAGACCGAACTGTTTTACTTGTTTTCTAAACCTTGTATGAGTATGGAAGGAATGTTGCTACAGAGCTTAGTGCTCATCCCCTACAAATAATATCTTTTCAGATTTCGTCTATGAGGAGGAGTTACAAGTAGATGAACCAGTGCATGGGGAAGCTCCCCTAGAGGGGAACGGGGGTCCTGAACTGGATGCCTAGAGTTATATTTCTTTTGTACTAGACTAGAGAGTTTATTTTGAAATCATGTAAAGTCTAGTATTTTGTTATTTCACTGCAAGTGTAATTTAATTCTTTTGGGAATATATTTGTCATACTTGGCCTATTCTTTTGGGATGGCATTGTGGATATGACATATGATGAATGAAAGTTTATTTTATGATGGATAAATAGACCCGGTGTGGTCAATAGTTATGCATATGTGGACCCGGTGTGGTCAATTGTAATATAATTGTACAGGTTGTGTTTTGGGTAAAGCTCCCCGTACAAAGGAGACTCTGCCCAAATTTTGTTAAAATATGAATGGTTGATGAATGAACTTTCGTCGTGATGAATTTACGTAATGCTCTCATGGGGTGAATGGTTTTTAGAATGTAATGTCACCCAAGGGGGTTTTTGGGGCGTTACAAATTTGGTATCAGAGCTTAGGCTTTAGGTCTTACATGGGAGCTGTAGGTAATGGATTACCACTAGAAAGGCAGGATTATGTTGAACAAAATTGATGATCTATGTTTTATATAAATCTTAGGCTTTAAATTAAAGCAATAATTAGGATGTCTTGTACCTCAATGAAATTAAATTGTGAATTGATGTGCAGGATGGATGGAGGACGAGGACGAGGACGTGGACGTGGGCGTGGTCGTGGAGGTCAAGCAAATCCACCACCACCACCACCTCCCGATGCCATGAATGGCATCTATCAATGCTTGAAGGAGCTCACCACTTTGGTACAAAACCAGAATGGGAACAACAACCATAATGGTGGAGCTCAACCACTAGCGCAAGTACCCGGAATTGGAAATGGAGATCGAAGGATGGTGGTTCTTCGAGAATTTCTGAGACAACATCCACCCACCTTCCAAGGGAGCTCTAACCCTTTGGATGCGGACAAGTGGATACGCAGAGTGAAGAAGGTATGTGACGGCATGGGAGTTGCCGAAGATTTGAGGGTTGGCTTGGCGACCTATTTGTTAGAGGGGGAGGCCGACCATTGGTGGGATTCGGTCAAGAGACGGAGGAACACTGATGCACTCACTTGGGAGGAGTTCGACCAAATATTTCAGGACAAGTACTTTCCTGAATCAGTCAGAGATCGAATGAAGGCTGACTTTCTTGCTCTACGACAGGGTAGCACGACGGTGGCCGAGTACGAAAGGAGGTTTGACGAGCTCTCCCGTTATGCTACAGGATTTATATCTACGGAGGCCGACAGGGCTAAGCGATTTGAGCAGGGACTGAGGCCGGTCATCCGGGAGAAGTTGGTGGCTCTCAAGATTAGGGAGTATGGGGACTTGGTGGACAGAGCTGCACTGGTAGAGAGAGACATAGAGGATAGCCAGCGACGACAGGGCTTCTTGAGAGGAGGTCCAATCCGGACGGGTGCTACCACTAGTGGGGCACAGAGACCGACACCATACCGTCGCCCAGACCCAACAGGTGGACAGCGACTTTTGACAGCCCGAGGAGAGGGAGACACTCAGACTAGAGCTGGTATTATCCCACGATCTTGCTTTGCATGCGGAGGTGTGGGACATATTCGGATGCATTGCCCAGTTTTTCCACCTCAAGGGCCTATCCAGACCGCAAGACAAGTACCAGCAGCCCAACCACCACCACCGAGGCCTGCACCGCATCGACCGATACAAACTCAAGCCCCCGGCGGCACCAACCAAGGGCGAGTATTTGCTTTGACTCAGCCGGAGGAGGACATTGCCAATGCCGTTGTGGAAGGTATCATTCTTCTCTACAATTCCTGGGCCCGAATCTTATTTGATCCCGGTGCTACTCATTCTTTTATACGTACTGCATATGCTATGAATTTGGGATTGGGTTTCGAGAAGTTAGAACATGCTTTGACTGTTGACTTGCCTACGGGAGAACAATTGGGTACTAGCCGAGTCTGCAAGGGTTGTGTGCTTCGTATTGGGGAGCACGAATTGATTGTGGATTTAATTGCTTTAGAGATGAAGGGGTATGACGTGATTTTTGGGATGAACTTGTTATCCACTTTTCGTGCGGTACTGGATTGTTTCCGCAAGCGGATTACATTTCAATTGCCGGGAGGAGTAATTTTCAGTTTTGTGAATAACCGAGATTCTTTCCATCCATTTCCTACTACGGGTAGTAGATTCTTAAAAGCGAAAGCGGGAAGTCATTTGAGTTTCTTAGCTAGCTTGATGGGAGATAACATGGATAAACTCCATACGGATGTGGTGTTAATTGTATCGGAGTTTTCGGATGTTTTTCCTGAGGAATTACCTGGATTACCGCCACATAGGGAAATTGAGTTCAAGATCGATCTCTATCCGGGAACCGAACCCATATCCATTGCTCCCTACCGGATGGCACCTTTGGAGTTGAAGGAGCTAAGGAAGCAGTTGGATCAATTGTTGGCGATTGGGTTTATCCGTCTAAGCACTTCACCTTGGGGAGCCCCGGTCCTCTTTGTGAAGAAAACGGATGAGACTCTACGGTTGTGCACGGATTACCGGAGGTTGAATCGGGTTACCGTGAAGAATAAGTATCCGTTGCCGAGAATTGATGACTTATTTGATCAGTTGGAGGGTTCAAAGTATTACTCCAAGATTGATCTTCGCACGGGGTATCATCAGCTGCGAATTAAGGAGGAGGATATTCCTAAGACTGCTTTCCGTACCCGATATGGTCATTTCGAGTATACGGTGATGCCATTCGGATTGACTAATGCCCCCGCAGCCTTCATGGATTTGATGCACAGAGTCTTCCGGCCATACCTCGATCAATTTGTCATTGTGTTTATTGATGACATATTGATTTACTCACAGACTCAGGAGGAACATGCTCGTCATCTCTCTATTGTGCTACAAACATTGAGAGAACATAAGTTATATGCAAAGATGAGCAAGTGTGAGTTTTGGATGAAGGAAGTGAAGTTCCTTGGCCATGTTGTGTCCGAGCAAGGAGTAGCGGTTGATCCAGCAAAGATTGAGGCCGTGATGAAATGGGAACCACCGAGGAACGTGACAGAAGTACGGAGTTTCTTGGGGTTAGCCGGCTATTATCGTAGGTTTGTGGAAGGGTTCTCCAAGATTGCGATGCCGATGACTCGCCTTACAAAGAAGGGGGAGAAATTTTTGTGGACTCAAGCGTGTGAACTAGCTTTTCGCACCTTGAAGGAGAAGTTGACGACTGCCCCTATCCTCATTATTCCGAGTAGTGGGGAAGGCTACGATGTCTACACCGATGCTTCACTACGAGGATTGGGATGCGTTCTAATGCAAGGAGGGAAGGTAGTGGCTTATGGCTCGAGGCAACTCAAGGTGCACGAGCAGAATTATCCCACACACGACTTGGAGCTGGCTGCAGTGGTGTTTGCTCTTAAGTTGTGGAGATGTTATTTATACGGGGAGAAATTTCAAGTGTTTTCGGACCATAAAAGCCTCAAGTATATCTTCACACAGAAAGACTTGAATCTCCGGCAGAGAAGGTGGATTGAGTACTTGGAAGATTATGAGTTCACACTCAACTACCATCCAGGGAAGGCCAATGTAGTTGCCGACGCTCTTAGCAGGAAGTCTCGGGGTGAAATCAATTCTCTTGCGGTAAATAGGTGGAAAATGATTGATGCATTGGAGGAGTACGATCTATGGGTGGATGGACCGGAGTATCAATCATATCTATTCAACCTTGTAGCTCAACCGACGCTTCGACAACGGGTTGTGGAGTTGCAATGCCTGGATTCGGAACTCGATTTGATTAGAGCCCGATTGGAGAATGGGGAAGCGATGGGAGGATGGTCTTGGAAGAATGGAGAGTTGAGATATGGGGAGAAGCTATGTGTTCCCGATGATTCGTCCCTAAAGGAGGAGATACTTGGGGAGTGTCATCGCTCCAAGTTTGCTATCCACCCCGGTAGCACAAAGATGTATAGGGACATGAAGCGTCAATACTGGTGGAGGGGAATGAAGCGAGATGTAGCCAAGTATGTGGCAAAATGTGCGGTGTGCCAGCAGGTGAAGATTGAGCATCAAAGGCCAGGAGGAGTCCTACAGTCTTTGCCTATTCCAGAGTGGAAGTGGGATCACATCACCATGGACTTCGTGTCGGGTTTACCACGGACGTCGCGCAGGCATAATGCAGTGTGGGTCATTGTGGATAGACTCACCAAGTCCGCTCATTTCTTGGGTATGAAGACCACAGACTCATTAGAGACGTTGAGCAAGCTCTATATCTGTGAGATTGTTAGGTTGCACGGAGTTCCGCTCTCCATTGTGTCGGATCGTGATTCTCGGTTTGTGGCGCGATTTTGGCAAAGTCTACAACAAGCTATGGGGACAGAGTTACATTTCAGCACAGCCTTTCATCCCCAAACGGATGGCCAATCCGAGAGGGTGATACAAATCGTGGAAGACATGTTACGAGCTTGCGCGTTGGACTTCAAGGGAAGTTGGAGTGACCATTTACCGTTGGTGGAATTTGCATACAACAACAGCTATCAGACCAGTATTGGAATGGCACCCTATGAGGCCTTGTATGGAAGACCATGTAGATCCCCGACGTGTTGGTTAGAAGCGGGCGAGAGTAGTTTGTTTGGGCCAGAAATTGTTCGAGAGACTACAGAGAAAATTCAACTCATCCGGGAGAGACTACGCACAGCACAGAGTAGACAGAAAAGCTACGCGGATCAAAGACGAAGACCATTAGAATTCAAAGAGGGGGACTATGTGTTTCTCAAAGTGTCGCCCCAGAAAGGAGTATTTAGATTCGGCAAGAAGGGAAAGTTAGCGCCAAGGTATACCGGGCCATTTGAAGTGATCAAAGTGGTGGGCAAGGCGGCATATCAGTTGCGGTTACCAGCTCAGTTATCGGGAGTACACGACGTATTCCATGTGTCCATGTTGAGGAAGTGTAAATCGGATGCAACGCCGGTTGTAGACTTAGAAGATATTGAAATTCAAGATGGAGCAACCTATGAAGAACAACCAGTGAAGATTCTCGACGCCAAGGAGAAAGTGCTTCGCAACAAAGTCATCAAATTGGTGAAAGTCTTGTGGCAACACCATGGAGTGGAAGAAGCTACATGGGAACCGGAGCTAGAAATGCGAGAGAAGTACCCACATTTGTTCGCTACTTGAGGTAAGTTTCGAGGACGAAACTTTCTTTAAGGGGGGTGTATTGTAACACCCCGCATTTTCTTTTATATATGTATATAGATATATAGTAAATAATTGTTGTAAAAATGGGGATATGTGTAGTGATGTGTGTTTGAATTTGGTAGAATGAAAAAGGGATGAACAGTGCACTGGCTGTAACATCAAGCTCGATTTCGACCTTGATGCAGTCCATATCTCTCAAAACTTAAAACATGAAATTTGTAGAGCTCTCTCTTAGGATTCCATATCACCTTGAATCATCTCAATCGGAACTAGGAGGAAGGAGTTATGTCCATATTACGAAGTAGTGTCTACACTGTCCAAAAATCTGTCCGGCAGACTACCTTTCGCTAATTTCATCATAACTCTTTATTGGAAAGTCCGAATTGTGCACCGTTATTTTTGTTAGAACCCTAACTCGTATATCTTTCCAACCATATAGGTTACACCTCCTAGAAATACCTGAGTCAAATCAGTTTATTCTATGAAGTTGACCAAAAATCTGCACTATGGTGCTCCTTGGATAGTAAAGGGTTGTGCTTTCTTATTAGACCTTGAAGGTGTAAAACCCCATATGTTTACATTAATATATTAATGTACTTGTTTAGTGATTCTTCTATATGTAATGACTTAAGAATAAACCATATATATATATTAAAATCGTAAGGATATCACCTATAGTAGTTCGAAGGAATAAAATAGAAATTTTAATGTTCCAAGTGTGAATTTATTTTAGTTTTGAAATAAATCATAAAAAGCAATGTTTTTAGGTTAAAATAACATTAAAAATGAATCCGGAACGTCGAAAAACCTTAGGGTAGTCGTATGGATCAAATTGGAGATTTCTAGTGGCAAAACTGTAATTTTGGAAAAAAACTCAAAATTCAGCCCATGAACAGTGAATGTCGCGGACTGCTGTGTTTAAAACACAGAAACCAGCCCATTTCCTTCCATTTTTTCTCACATCTCTCACCCCCAAACCCCTTAGCACCCTTGGGGAAGATAGAGGAAAGGAGGAAAGGGAGAAAGGAGGTCATTAGAGCTTGGGTTTTTGGTTTGAAACTTTGATTCAAGGTAGGGGTTTTTCTTCCATGCTTGTCCATTGAGGCTAAGGCTAAAATATATATATGTTTTGACTCATACTTGTATGTATTTGCTAGGAATTCCTTGTTTCTTGGTTTTCTTGCAATTATGGCATGTCTTAAACAAAGTTAGGATTGATTACCCATGAAACTTCTTTTATAGCTTTAAAACCCTAGTTTTTGGGGAAATATGGAATTCTCTTTCTACATTTGCTCAAGCTTGGTTTTGAGAACTTTAGTGCTTTGTGTGAGTAATGAAAATGATGTGGTGGTGATCTCTTGTATTTTTCTTAATTGGTTATTTGGATTGTCGCATGATAAAATTTGGGGATTTTGATAATGGTTGCTTGTTGAGGGAAATTTGTGGATTTTATCTTGTATGTGATTGTTGGTATGAAAAGAGGATAATTATGAACCGAGGTTACTCGTAAGTATGCGGTTAAGTGTGGAATACTTGAAGGGGGGTAGAGGTTACTTGTAAGTATGCTACCTACCAAAAGAGGATATTTATGAACCGAGGTTACTTGTAAGTATGCGGTTATGTGTGGGAGACTTCAAGGGGGGTAGAGGTTACTTGTAAGTATGCTACCTACCTAAAAGGACATCTAACGACCGTGGTTACTTGTAAGTATGCGGTTATGGGAAACAAAGACTTGAAGGGGGTGGAGTTTACTTTTAAGTATGCCACCTGCCAAAGGAAATATAATAATCGATGGTGGAATAAGCGTTCCTTTTTGTATTATGGTGTTACTATTGCATTTCCCACAAGAGCTTGTGGAGGTATGAGACTCTACAAGAACTTGTTGGAAATGGTTATGGTTGCTCATTGTGACTTGGGTTTACTGTTCATTTAAATTATTGCGAATGTTTAAACTTGAGATCTGTTTCAAATGTCACGGTTTTACTTCAAATGTTATATGATATTTTGGAAAATAAGACCGAACTGTTTTACTTGTTTTCTAAACCTTGTATGAGTATGGAAGGAATGTTGCTACAGAGCTTAGTGCTCATCCCCTACAAATAATATCTTTTCAGATTTCGTCTATGAGGAGGAGTTACAAGTAGATGAACCAGTGCATGGGGAAGCTCCCCTAGAGGGGAACGGGGGTCCTGAACTGGATGCCTAGAGTTATATTTCTTTTGTACTAGACTAGAGAGTTTATTTTGAAATCATGTAAAGTCTAGTATTTTGTTATTTCACTGCAAGTGTAATTTAATTCTTTTGGGAATATATTTGTCATACTTGGCCTATTCTTTTGGGATGGCATTGTGGATATGACATATGATGAATGAAAGTTTATTTTATGATGGATAAATAGACCCGGTGTGGTCAATAGTTATGCATATGTGGACCCGGTGTGGTCAATTGTAATATAATTGTACAGGTTGTGTTTTGGGTAAAGCTCCCCGTACAAAGGAGACTCTGCCCAAATTTTGTTAAAATATGAATGGTTGATGAATGAACTTTCGTCGTGATGAATTTACGTAATGCTCTCATGGGGTGAATGGTTTTTAGAATGTAATATCACCCAAGGGGGTTTTGGGGGCGTTACAGCTATAGTCATGTAATCCTTATCTAAAATAGACTTAGCATTAGATGTAATGGACTTAACCAAACATCTTTCCAATGAATCCCCTAAAAGTGCCCTATTAATTGCTCCTGTGCTAATGATTCTGTAAAGTGACCCTCTCTTACTTCCTCTTCTTCACCCGGTTGTTTGGCTATATTAAAAATATTTAGCTCAAGACTCATATTCCCGAATGTTAATTTCATGAACCCATTCTTATAATTGATTAATGCATTCAAAGTAATAAGGAAGGGTCAACTGAGAATAACAAGAACTTGACTCCCCAAGTGTGTAACTACATGGGTATGCAACGCAATGAAATCTTCAGGGAAATATAAATTATCCATGTGGACAAGTACATCCTCAACTATCCTCCTAGGGAATTTTACAGAATGGTCTACCAATTACAATGTAATACGTGTAGGCTTGAGCTCGCCTAACCCTAGTCGTTGGTAGACAATGCAAGGGAGTAGATTAACGTCGATTCTAAGATCAAGCAAAGATTGCTTAATCTTGAAATTTCCTATAATACAATAAATTATGGGACACCCTAGGTCTTTGAATTTAGGAGGATGCTTGTGTTGAATTATGACACTAGCATGTTTAGTCAAAAAGGCCCTTTTTTGAACATCTTCATTCCTTTTGATAGTGCACAAGTCCTTTAGGAATTTTGCATAGGAAGAGACCTATTTGGGGGAATCCAGAAAGGTATTTGATCTTTACTTGCTTAAAAAGCTCGTAAATCTTAGCAAGGTTACTTAGCTTCTAGGTTTCTTGAGACTTTAAAGGAAAGGAACAGGAATAGGACATGGTGGTTCCTATTTCATCAAATAGATGACTATAAGCTCTTTGGGCATGTCTATTTGATCTCCCATAAGTTAGAAGCATTGGCTTGCTTTAGCCTTTACATGAATGAGATTGAGAATCAAATGGACAAAAGAATTAAAGTTTTAAGTTCTGATCAAGGCTACAAGTATCTATCTGATCTATTTAGGGAATTGTGTGAAGAAAAGGGAATTATCAGACAGTTGACAATTCCCAGCACACCATAACAAAATGGTGTGGTAGAGAGAAGGCATCGGACCTTGCTTGACATGGTTAGATCAATGATGGCGCAAGCTAATTTTCCCATCTACTATTGGGGAGATGCTTTATTGATTATGGTCTACATTCTTAATCGTGTACCATCCAAATCAATACCTTTCACTCCTTATGAGTTATGGACCAGTAAGAAGCCTAATCTAGGTATCTTGCGGCCATGGGGATCTGCAGCTTATGTACACCTACTTCTCATAAGCATAGGAAGGTAGGATCTAGAAGTAAGAATTTTAGCTTTAGAAGGTACTCTAAACACTCCAAAGGTTATGTGTTGATTGGGTAGCAACCATATGGAAGTGTGACCGAAATTGAGTCACGAGATATGGATTCTTGAAGAGGATTTCCCTAGCAGAAACGAAGTGGGTGATAGGATGGAACTCTTTGAACTATATGATCTGGAACTTACCATATTTAGCAGTCCAGTTGAGACAGAGAAAGAAATTTCTCAACTTCTTGGAGATAGTGAGAGCAACTTACCACCTACTGAATCATTGCCGGTGAATGAGAGTTTTTTTGGTATTCATTGGTGTAAGAGCAAACTTGAAAGCATTCCCTATCATTGATTTGAGATTGAAGGGGAAACTTTCATGATTCTTGTACATGATAGTGATGAGCCTAAGAATTATCACCATGTTATCTCATCTATTGTTAGCAAATAATGGATGAATGCAATGATTGAAGAAATGGGGTCTGTGAACACCAATCAAGTCTGGGACTTGGATGACCTTCCTCCTGGCAACAAATGGCTTCTCAAAATTAAATGCAAGGAAGATGGTTCCATTGACTAGTACAAGGAACATCTTGTAGCAAAGGTTTATACCCAACTTAATGGAATAGACTATGAAGAAACCTTCTCAGCGGTAGTGAAGTTTGCTTTATTTTAGCCATTGTCGCACACTTAGATTTGGAAATTTACCAAATGGACATTAAGACTGCATTTCTCAATGGGGAACAAGATGAGGAGAGCTATATGAATCATGTAAACTCCAAAAAATTTTAAATTTTATTTTGTAGGGCAAAATGGTGATTAGTCGTTACGATACAGGTTAAAATTTCAAATTTTTCTAAAACTCGGATGACAAAATAGACCTCACTATTGGATTCGACTCATGAAATCTAGTTATCAAGTCAATTTTTATTGAATTCCAAGATAGCTGAATTTTTTATGTTTTACGATACAATTAGGCACTGCACAATTAAAATAAATGCAATTAGGATTTAGTGGTGAAACATGGGAAATAATTTAAATTTAGTTCAAATAAAATATATTGACCCTAAAGCGGAGCAAAATTTAATTAATTCGGAACAAAATTGAATTAGAAAAGATGGGACGTGTGGCACAATGTGCTACACCAGTAACTTCCAGATAGAGAAAGAGAGAGAAGAGAGAGAAAAATCAAGATCTCCAAACTTTTTCCTCCAATCTAGGGTGATCCATCCCTCGAATTGCTTTGGGTCAAGAACTGAAGTTGTTCTACGCGATGAGACCTACAAGTACATACCAAAGATCGTGGTTTTGCCAAAGTCTCAAAATTGAGATTTTGGGGATTAAGGTTTTGAAGATTGAATTAGGTAATTTGGAGCTTCTACTACGTAGTATTATGCTTCAAGAGATAGAGTTTCTTTCCTAACTAGGTTTATTTCCAACCTAGGGTTGTATATGAAATGGGTAGAATGATTAGAGATAAAATTTCTTGCTTAACATACATCTAGTGTAACTAGAGTTTGGGAAATGGGTATAAGAAAATGTTTGGACCAATTTTGCATGATTGGGTGTTGAGGAAATTGCTTGCTTGTAATATCATGAAGAAATGTGTTAATTGAGCATGCTATATGTTTACATAATCTTTGTGCCTTTTTGGTTTTTGATAAAATGCCTAAGGATGATTAAGTATGTTATTTGAATGGAAAAAAAGTAACATGCTTAGTGAAATGTCAGTTTATGCTTTATGATATAATTGGCATTGAGAGAAGTTGGGAATGATTATGGAAGTTATATATGCTCATGATATGATGAACATGATATTGTAGATTGCAATTGAACATTACATTTGCATATGCACGGGTGGCATCTCATTCGTGGGTATTGGACATGAGTGCGGGTGTGTGTGCATGATTTTGATCAAACATCATTCTTGGTGGATGATGTGTGGGCCTGAGAAAGTTGGACCTAGGTTCAACTAAGTCGCACAGGTTGCATTAAAAACAAGGCTCGGGTGTAACAAGAAGGGATAGATCCTCCCTTGGGTGCAAGGCTTGGTTACTTGGTATAGGCACTTGCACTGCAGTAAAATTCTAGAAAAGTGTGTAGGTGTAGTCGGAGTCAGGGCTGATATGTCCTCAAAATTTTGTGTGGGTTGGTAGTCCCTTGGTGGAATGTCCATGAAATATCCATCCAAGAAAGACCCAAGATTTTTAAAATGGGAATGCTCGGATGCATACGCATGGCGCTGCATGTGTTATGACTTATGAGAACTAATGTAGGCCTTAGGTTGCATTGCATGTGTGAGTATCATCTCATAACATGGCATGGCANCCGGATGCATACGCATGGCGCTGCATGTGTTATGACTTATGAGAACTGATGTAGGCCTTAGGTTGCATTGCATGTGTGAGTATCATCTCATAACATGGCATGGCATTATGGAAATCCATTTGTGAGTTACATCTTCTTGAATGGACGTTTGATTGGTTATTGAATTGCATGTGAACATTTCCTATGCATCTAGGTTGGGGAGTAGTCCCTTTAGGAGACACCTTATTGAGCGTGGCTCACCCTTTATGGGAACAACATTTTAGGTGTGGGACAAACACCGATGGAAGGCCCTTACATGGGCCCTTATTGAGAAGAAGCCAGAATGTGGCTTTTAAACTACATTTTCTAAAACAATGTTGTAATTTGTTTTGACCTTGTAAAATTGTGTAAAGAGTTTTGTAATGAACCCTTATAGACTATTAATTGTGATATGAATGTGTTTAGGAAAAGATTGGATGGTTAAAGGTTGGAGATTGGAAAGATTTGGGAAAATCTGGGCCCAGGAACCAGTACCTAAGTGATTAAGTATCAGTACCATACTATTTGATGGCCCAGGTACCAGTACGTAGGCTGACGATACCAGTACCTGGATTCCAGTGGGCTCAGGTATCGATACCAAGGCTTCAGGTACCAGTTCTTCGATAGACAGTGGCTCAGGTACCAGTACCTAAGTGATTAAGTACCAATACTTAGTAAGTGGAAGGAACCTAGAAAACAGAAGATCTAGGTACCGGTACTACATCACTTGGGTACTGGTATCTGGCAGATAGAAGGCTTAGGTACTGGTACCACATGTAAGAATCTCGCTACGAAGGAGACTCTACCTAAACTCCGTATTGGTTATGACCCCGGTGAAGGGAATATGACGACATGGTGTCGGGTTAAGCGACATTCATGAATACTTATGTGGGTTAATGGATGATCAACGGTTCAAAAAAGAACCCCTGGATTTTTGTGGCATCATAGATTGGTATTAGAGCCTAGGTTCCCAATTTACCTAGGACTTCCAATGCATGGGTCCAGGTCATTGCANATTAATGGATGATCAACGGTTCAAAAAAGAACCCCTGGATTTTTGTGGCATCATAGATTGGTATCAGAGCCTAGGTTCCCAATTTACCTAGGACTTCCAATGCATGGGTCCAGGTCATTGCATCCATTGTGCATTACATGTTATGTGTATTAAATGCTATATTTTGCGTGATATGTGATTATATACATGATTCTATGTGTATGGAACTGAGACACTAGGGTTAGAAAGCATAACTTTGGGAGTCGAAGAAGAAAGAATGGGAACATTTATGGTTTGGGGTGTCTACTAATGGGTGGCACACATCCTACTATTGAGACCGGAGGGAATTTTCAATGTTTTGATTTTAATCCATACTTTGGGATACTAAGTTAGTGCTCTATTATTATCATACGTATGTGTAGATGACAAATAGAGGAAAAGGACACCGAAATGGCCGAGATAGTGGGTAGAACAACAACCAACCACCATTGGCCTTTGATTAACAAGCCTTTATGGAGACTATAGGCATGATGGTTGCCACCTTTATGCAAGCTAGCGCCAACATGGGCCAAGGAGGCTCTAACAACCTCCAGCGGTTCAAGGCACACAAGCCATCAACCTTTATGGGAGGGGCGGATCTTATGGTAGCCAACAATTGGTTCTAATAAATAGATAAGATCTTGGAGACTATGAAAATCACATCCAACGCCACTTAGTTAAGATTAGCAACTTTTCAGCTTGATGGAAAGGACCATCTGTGGTGGAATTGGGCCAAGACCTCGAAGAATCTTGAGGCAATGATATGGGAAGAGTTTTGTAAGCTCTTCATAATCGAGTATTTCACATCTACTGTTTGACAAGCGATAGCCCAAAAATTCTTGGACTTGAAACAAGGAAGTATGGCAGTGATAGAATATGTGGCTAACTTCACCGAGCTAGCCCATTTCACTGACAACTACGTGGCCATAAACTTGGCCAAAGTGAGGAGGTTCAAGGATGGATTAAAGTTGTCCATCCAGGGCAAGATTATGGGCCACCGCCTACAAGACATAGACTTAATGGTCGAGATAGCCATAGCCATTGAGAGGGAAGTAGAAGATGCTAGAAGCATCCAAGAGACAGATGCTAAGGATAAGAAAAAGGGGTTCAATCCTCTTCTTCTAGTTCGGGGAAAAAGCGACGGACATCTACCCCCCAAGGATCTTAGGGACAAGGCTAAGGTCAAGGTCAATCCTCCCAAGAAAGGAGAAACTTCAAGGCTTCCTACCAAGCTGGCCAGAAGATGTGCTACACATGCCACCAGTCAGCCCACTTGAGACGAGATTGCCATAAGAGGCAAGGATCCCATAGTTATGAGACATCATAGTCCTAGTCATTGGTGGGACATCCATAGATATTTTTCACACCACCATACCCTTTATGGACAAAGGAAATCAGTTCCAGTTCTAGGGTTCTACATAGGCCCTACCACTTCACGAGCAGGGACTCCGCATTCAAGCCATATGGGTTAAGGTTTAGGTTGAGGTTGAGGACAAGGCTTATAGAGCAGGACTTCAGGGACCTAGGGGCAAGTCTACGTCATCACTTCTCAGATTGAGCCAGTGGATCAATCGGTAATTCAGGGTACATTCTTACTCTCTCGCTTATGGGCAAGGGTGTTGTTTGATTCGAGTGCATCTCATTCATTCGTTTATGCATCCTGTGTAAAACACTTGGGTTTCAAGGCTGAGACCTTAGAAATGTCATTGCATGTGAGTTCTCCCCTAGGAGCTAGGGTTTTCATTGATTAGATATGTCGGGGGTATGAGGTAGAGATTACAGGGATTCTATTCATTATGGACTATAGGGTCATCGACATGTCAGAATTTGATGTATTCCTAGGGATGGATTGATTGGCGGCAGACCGAGTCACCATCGATTATGATCGGAAGAGGGTCATTTCATATATACTAGGGGGTGTTTGTTTCAAGTTTAAGGAAAAAAAATATGATGCTTTACCCCAAGCAGTATANCGAGTCACCATCGATTATGATCGGAAGAGGGTCATTTCATATATACTAGAGGGTGTTTGTTTCAAGTTTAAGGAAAAAAAATATGATGCTTTACCCCAAGCAGTATATGACTCCCATTGGCACAGGCAATTGGTAGGTTGGCTTGCAAGCCTTTCCCTTGAGGATAAGGCAAGACAAGAGTTAGGTCTACCTCGGGTAGTTTGTGAATATGTAGACATTTTTGC
The DNA here is from genome assembly GCA_963454935.2 of Ilex paraguariensis. Lineage (NCBI taxonomy): Eukaryota > Viridiplantae > Streptophyta > Magnoliopsida > Aquifoliales > Aquifoliaceae > Ilex > Ilex paraguariensis. Next base: position 1,478,474 of record CAUOFW020003502.1, read on the forward strand.
AAACTAGTTACCGCAATTACCTCCACATCAAGATGTAGACTTCACCATTAAGTTACAACTTGATGTATCCCCTATTCTATGATGTCTCGTTGGATAACACCTACAGAGTTATAAGAACTCAAGATCCAAACCGAGTACCTCACCTTGGGGGGATCCAGTGCTATTTACCAAGAAGAAGGACATGATCCTTAGACTTTATATAGAATATCGACAGTTGAATCAGATCACCATCAAGAATAGGTACTCATGCCATGAATAGATGACTTGTTTGATCAACTAAGAGGGGCACGGGTCTACTCCAAGATAGATCTACCTATGGGATACCATCAATTGAGGATTAGGGAGGTCAACATCCCTAAGACAGTATTTAGAATGCGGTATGGACATTTTTGAGTTCACAGTTATGACCTATGGATTAATGAATGCCCCAGCGGCATTCATGGACCTTATGTATAAGGTGTTCCAACCCTATCTTGATCAATTTTTTGTAGTCATTATTGATAACATCCTGATCTACTCCAAGTCTGAGGAGGAGTATGAGGGTCACTTGAGGGTTGTTCTCCAGACCTTGATCAACCATCAGTTGTACACCATGTTCAACAAGTGTCAATTTTAGCTGATGAAGGTGAAATTTCTAGGACACATGGTGTTTGTTTCGGGTGTGTCAGTAGACCTAGAGAAGGTCAAGATGGTAATGGATTGGGAGAGGACAAATTCAGTCTTTGACATACATAATTTCTTAGAATTGGCAGGGCATTATCGAAGATTCATTGAGGACTTCTCATGGCTAGTCACACCTATGACTAGGTTAACTAGGAAGGAAGTCAAGTTTCAGTGGGATAACACTTGCAAAAGGACATTCCTAGAGTTAAAAAGAAGGCTCATTTTAGCTCCTATCTTGATTGTACAAAAGAGGGGCAAAGGTACATGGTCTACTATGATGCCTCAAATGACGAACTTGGATGTGTTTTGATTTTGTCCAGGAGGGTAGTAGCTTATAGCTCATTGCAATTGAAGAGTCATGAGTAGAACTACCCCACGCATGACATGGAGTTGGCGATCGTTATCTTTGCCTTGAAGGAATAGTGCCACTATATTTATAGGGAGCAATTTGAGGTGTTTTCGGACTATAAGAATCTAAAGTACATCTTCACATAGCAGGACCTCAATATGAGGCAACGCAAGTGGATGGAGTATCTGGAGGATTATAACTTCACTTTGCATTACCATCCCAGTAAGACAAATATGGTGGCTGATGCACTTAGCCAAAAATCACGGGGATTCTTGGCTAGTATAGCTTCCCAAGAGTGACAGATGCTCGATACTGTGGGATAGTTTGAGCTACACTACAGGGATCTAACTCAGGGCTCTTTGGAAAGTCTAGCGGTGATGTTTTCCCTATTAAGCAAAGTGGTCAAGTCCCAGGGATAGGACATGAAAATATTGTGCATCAGGGATTGGGTATAATTAGGTATAGGTGACGAGGGCTAGGTTATTCATGCGTATGGTAGTCATCGATTCAGGGGAANGGGATCTAACTCAGGGCTCTTTGGAAAGTCTAGCGGTGATGTTTTCCCTATTAAGCAAAGTGGTCAAGTCCCAGGGACAGGACATGAAAATATTGTGCATCAGGGATTGGGTATAATTAAGTATAGGTGACGAGGGCTAGGTTATTCATGCGTATGGTAGTCATCGATTCAGGGGAAAGGTTATGGTTCCCCAGTCCACTGATTTGAGAAAAGAGATCCTCAGGGAGTTTCATTGCTCCCATTTTACTGTGCATCTAGGTGGCATGAAGATTTACCATGATCTTCACTACCAATACTACTAGAGTGGGATAAAGAGACACGTTGGAGACATTGTTAGTAAGTGTCTCACGTGTCAGCAGGTTAAGGTGGAGCACTAGAGACTAGCAAGGTTGCTCCAGCCTTTGGAGGTGGCAGAGTGGAAGTGGGAACACGTCACTATAGATTTGGTGACCCACTTCCCACAAACTTTGAGTGGGCATGATGAGGTGTGGGTGATAGTGGATCAGTTCATGAAGTTGACACACTTTTTGGCTGTGCGAATGATCTTCATACTAGAGGAATTCTATAGGTTGTACATATGGATGATAGTTCGGTTACATGGATTACCCGTATCTATAGTATCAGATCAAGATTCCAAGTTCATAGCCCATTTTTTGGGAGAGCTTTTAGTGGACTATGGGGATTCTGTTGATGATAAGTACAGATTTTCATCCTCAAACGGACCGTCAGTTGAGAAGCCCATCCAGACTTTAGAGGACATGCTTCAGGCATACGTCCTTGATCTCAAGGGTAGCTAAGAAGAGCACTTACACTTAGTAGAATTCACCTACAACAATAGTTACTAGGCGAGCATATAGATGGCACCCTATAAGGCACTTGATGAAAATTTATGTTGTTCTCCATTTTATTGGACGGAGGTTGGAGAGGAACCCTCCATAGGTTCGAATTTGATCAGAGACACCTCAGAGAATGTGGACTTGATACAAAAGTGTCCTCTTACAGCTTAGAGCCGATAGAAGAGCTAAACCGACTAGTAGGGACGACCTCTAAAATTTGAGGTTGGAGATTATGTCTTCTTGAAGATGATGCCTAAGAGGGGAGTGGTTAGGTTTAGGAAGCGAGGGAAGCTGTCATCGAGGTATATTAGGCCCTTCGAGGTACTAGAGAGGGTTGGTACAATCACTTACCAATTGGCGTTAATGCCAAAGCTATCAAGTGTTCATGCGGTGTTTGACGTCTCAATGCTCAAAAAGTACACTCTAGATCCTATACATGTGGTGGATTAGGGTGAGCTGGTTGTTGATACGGACGGGACCTTTTGAGGAGGGACCGGTGTATATCATGGATATCCAAGAGTAGGTTTTGCAAGGCAAGACTGTGAGCATGGTGAAGGTGCTATGGCAGCACCCTGGTGTGGAGGAGGAATGTAAAACCCAACAAATTTTAAAATTTTATTGTGAAGGGTGAAATGGTAATTAGTTGTTTCGGTACAGGTTAAAAATTTAAATTTTTCTAGAACTTGGATGATGAAATGGACCACATCATTGCATTCGCCTAATGAAACCTATTTACGCAGCCAATTTTTGTTGAATTTTGAGATAGTCAAATTTTTTGTGTTTTACGATGCGATCGGGAGTCGTGCGTCTAAAATAAACGCGATCAAGATTTAATGGCAAAAGATGGGAAATAATTTAAATTTAGTTCAAACAAAATATATATAACCTAACATAGAACAAAATTTAATTGATTCAGAACAAAATCGGACTAGAAAATATGGAACGTGTGGCACATTGTGCACCAAGTATCCAAGGGGTATAAAAGGGAAAAAATCATATTTTTCCCCCATTTCTACACCTCCAACTTCCAAATAGAGAGAGAGAGAACTCAAAATCTCCAAGCTTTCTTCTCCAATATAGGGTGATCCGTCCCTCGGATTGCTTCAGGCCAAAAACTAAAGTTGTTTTACGCAATGAGAGCTACAAGTACGTACCAAAGATTGTGGGTTTCGCCAAAGTCTCAAGATCGGGATTTTAGGGATTAAGGTTTTGAAGCTTGAGTTAGGTGATTTGGAGCTTCTACTACGCAATATTATGCTTCAAGAGGTAGGATTCCTTTCCTAAGCAGGTTTATTTCCAACCTAGGATTGTATATGAAATTGGTAGAATGATTATAGATGAAATCTCTTACTTAACATACACCTAGTGTAACTAGAATATGGAAAATGGGTATAAGAACATGTTTGAACCAATTTTGCATGATTTGGTGTTGAGGTAATTGTTTGCTTGTAATTTCATGAAGAAATATGTTAATTGGGCATGCTATGTGTTTACATAATCTTTGTGTCATTTGGTGTTTGATAAAATGTCTAAGGAAGATTAAGTATGTTATTTGCCTCCACAATGAGCCATTCCACCCGTACTTAGACGACTGATGGTATACTTTGATTGTGGGCTATNTCATTTGGTGTTTGATAAAATGTCTAAGGAAGATTAAGTATGTTATTTGCCTCCATAATGAGCCATTCCACCCGTACTTAGACGACTGATGGTATACTTTGATTGTGGGCTATAGCCATTCGTTAAACGACCACGTTAGCCACCTCTAGACTTTAAGATTTTACAGAAGAATTGCCTCTATGTAAAGAAAGAGAAATGTTCCTTTGGACAGACGGAGATCCTATTCCTAGGGCATTATGGAAATGTTGTAATATGCTTGGTGAAATGTGATTATATGTTTTATGATATAATTGGCATTTAGAGAAATTGGGAATGATTGTGGAAGTTATATACATTCATATATGTTTATGGTATGATGAACATGATATTGTAGAATGCAATTGTGCATTACATTTGCAAATGCACAGGTGGCACCACATTCGTTGCATTTGACATGAGTGTAGGTATGTATGCATGATTTTGACAAAACACCATATTTGGTGGTTGGTGCATGGGCTCGAAAAATTTGGATTTAGGTTCAACTAAGTCGCACGGATTGCATTGAAAACAAGGGTCAAGTGTAGCAAGAAGGGATAGATCCTCCCTCAAGTGCAAGGCCTGATTACTTGGTTCACGCACTTGTCCAGTGGTGAAATTCCAAAAAAATGTGCAGACGTACGCAGAGCCTGGGATGAGATGCCCTCGAAATACTGTGTGGGTTGGTAGTCCCTTGGTGGAATGTCCATGAAATACCCGGCCAAAGAAAGACATGAGATTTTTAAAATGGTCATTGGATGTTCAACATCAAAGGCGGGGGGGCTTGGAATACCCGGATGCACACGCATGGCATTGGATATGTTAGCCAATGGAAAGCTCAGGTTGCATTGCATGTGTGAGCATCATCTCTTGACATGGCTTGGCATTGTAGAAATCGATTTATGAGCTGCATATTCTTGAATGGATGTTTGATTGATTGTTGAATTGCATGTGGTCATTTCAAATGTTTTTGGGTTGGGAAGTAGCCTCTTTAGGAGATACCTTATAGAGTGTGGCTCACCCTTTATGGGAGCAACATTTAAGGTGCGGGGTAAACACAAGTGGATGGCCCTCACATGGGCCCTTGTTGAGAAGAAGTCAGAATGTGGCTTTTAAATTACATTTTGTAAAACAATGGTGTAATTTATTTTGAACTTGTAAAATTGTGTAAAGAGTTTTGTAATGAACCCTTATGAACTATTAATTGTTATAATGAATGTATGAATGTGTATGGGAAGAGATTGGATGATTAAAGGTTGGGGATTGGAAATATTTGGAGAAAATCTAGGCCCAAGTACTAGTACCTAAGTGATTAAGTACCGATACCACGCTATTGGATGGCCCAGGTACTGGTACCAAGATTGAAAGGTACTAGTACCTAGATTCTAGTGGACTTAGACACCAATATCAAGGCTTCCAGTGGGCTTAGGTACCGGTACCTAAGTGATTAAGTATCGGTACCTAGCAACTAGAAGAAACCTAGAAAATAGAAGGTCCAGGCACTAGTACCACATCACTTGGGTACCGGTATCTGGCAGACAGAAGGCTCAAGTACTAGTACCATGTGTAAGAGGTACCGGTACCTTTTCCCAAAAATTTAAATATAACTCGCCTTCAAATCTTGACCCCTTTTACTTATGTGCTAGAATTGGTCAAGTATTAAGTCCTAATTTATGAGGATGGGCCTTGGAATGGTCAAATGTTGGACATGTTCATAGATAAGGGTTTGGGAGTGCCGTTGTACAAGTAAGGCTCTGCCCAAACTCCGTATTGGTTACAACCCCGATGAAGCTAATGTGATGACATAGTGTTGGGTTAAGCAAAATTCACGGGTACTTCCACGGGTTAATGGATAATCAGTGGTTTGAGAAAGGACTCTCAGATTTTTGGGGCATCGTAGATCAACCAGCTGGTTTTGTTATCAAAGGTCAAGAGCATAATTTTTGCAAGCTCAATCAATCTATCTATGGCTTGAAGCCATCATTGATGATGGGTTCACGATGGTTGAAGAATATCACTCTGTATATTAAGTAATCCAAAGGAAGTTATATTATCCTCTTTTTGTATGTTGACGACATTCTATTAGCTAGGAATAACAAGGAGATGATTGCCACCGCTAAAGGGTGGTTGTCCTCACATTTCGAGATGAAGGACATAGGTGAAACCAATTATGTGCTCGGTGTGAGGATCTTCAAAGATAGTTCAAGACGACTACTTGGTTTGTCCCAATAGACTTACCTAAGACGGGTCCTTGAACATTTTTAGATGCACAATGTTAAACCCATTGACACTCCTATAGCTAAAGACGAGGTTCTAAGCCAAAAGGATTATTCTATTACTCCTGAAGAAAAGGATACGATGCCCCATTTCCCATATGCCAGTGCATTTTGCAATCTAATGTATACTATGATGTGTACTCGGCTTGATATATGTTATGCAGTTGGGTTAGTCAATCAATTTCAAGCAAACCCTAGGATTGCTCATCGGAAAGCATTCAAGAGGATACTCCATTATCTTAATGAGACTTTGGATTACATGCTATGTTATCAGGTTTTGGATTTACAACTTATTGATTACACCAATGTTGATTGGGCTAGTGACCTAGATGAGCGTAAATTGACATCAGGGTAACACTTTTTTGCCAAACCATGGCACCATATCTTGGAGTAGCAAGAAACAAACATGTATAGCCCTTTCCACTATGGAAGCAAAGTTCATTGCTTGTATATCAGCGGTTCAAGAAGCATTGTGGTTGAGGAGGTTCCTAGAGTATCTTGGATTTGTCATGGATGCATCAAATCCGGTGACAACACAATATGATAGCATGGCAACACTTGTTTTCTTCAAGGATCTCAAGTATCATGGAAAAACCAAACACATAGACTTGAGTAATAACTTTATTCGAGAGGCAGTTGCACAAAAAGAGGTGGTCCTACAATACATTCCTATGAGCCACATAGTTACTAACCCCATAATTAAGCCTATTCCTAGATATGTCTATAGAGCTCATGTTAGGGCATTTTGGTTGTGTCATTTTTTATTGAATTAGTTGACCATTTGTTGGATATTTATTTTTTGTTTGATTAGATATCTTATTGTTTATGAACATGAATATTTTTTTAATTATCATGTCTTATTAATGTGGCATAAATAACATTTAGCACATATATATTATTGAGTATGTCATCAGGTTTGGATTGACTCACTCACACGAGCAATCACTTTTGGTGCTTAAGATAGCGAGCAAAGATGAGACATTATTATTTGGCGCTTGAGATGTGAGCTAATATCACATATCCTATGTGTATATATGTTGCCTTGGTTGAAACCAAGATAAGCTCCATTTATAGGGATCGATAATGGTTATGACCATTATCCATTATACTTGTATTGATAGCCAGATGTGAGATCGTACATTTTTGGTGCCACGAGTGGTAAGCAATGTGAGGACTCGGGTTAGACACTCGAGGAATGACTAGACTAAGATTTGTACAATGTTAGAGGTTGTGCTATACACTCTTTGGGAGAATTATTCCACCATAACATGTAATTAATACTACATGTGGTTGACGACTGAGACAAAGAGGTGAGAGAATGGATCCCTACTTCTTCACTGTGTGAATCCTAAAGTATAATGTTTCTATGAATTGTCGTGGCATTGTTCCCTATGTGATCTTTGACTGTGTTATAGAGTGACAAACTAAAGTTCACTACTTTGGCATGTTACCTATGACCATAATTGATTCGGTCTTCTAGAACATTGCTGGGAAAACAATTATTTTGGAACCGAGTGCCATTAGGGCGAAGGGAAGACTATTGCCATCAAGACCATGCACAGGATTCATTCGTCAATGGGTTATGTTGTTCTTACAGGAATGATATAATTATGAGTATTATGTAGCTTCGATGAAAAGTTAATTATTGTTCTCTAAAGGACAGAGATACATAACTAAGTGTGATGAAATAGGTCTTGTTCATAGTGAGTCACTTTATTTGTTTACTTGTTTTCTAAAAGGTTAATGTCTCTATGCTAGCCCGAGAAGGTTTCTATTATAGTGCTCCTGATTGCAAGTGGACTCAGCGGTCGCACTATTCTTTAGTCGATATGAATAGTCACGATGATAGAGTTATGCAAAGGGATGAATATTGTAACATTGTCCCCACCATGTGCAAGTGGGAGATGTTAGCATTTAGATATGGAGTCAGATTGGTACCCATGGCCAGGCACAATCTGGATAGATAAGGATGGTTACTGTTTGGATTAACTTTAACTTGGTCAAGCCTAGATAAGGATGAATTTGGTTCCTAAAATCTCTCCACCTTATCCCCACATGTGTTATATATAGTGAGACTCTACCAACACATGAGATATAAAAAATTACTACGATGAAAGGTCTATATTCTCTCTTTATATGTCATGACTTATGTGAGACTCTAGAACAGTGAAAATCCGAGTTTGGCTCGTGTAGCCGAACTTACCACAAGTTGAAGTTTTGGTGTTCAAAGGTGTTTGTGATTATCAATGCGGTTTGGAAGGAATAGTAAAATAGTATTCAAATCTGCTGATTCATCGTGGTCGGATTGTAACTAAGTATAGCTTATTTTATGTATTCACGTTTTCACATTTCTACACTCCATGTAGCAAGAAAAATAAGGAATAACAAGAAATGTTTTGGCCTACAGGATTGAGAATGCGGAAATGAAAGTCTTCAACATAACAAACTGAGATATAAACAACGATGAGAAAGTTGAGCAACAAGTGTTGGAGGTGCCAAAATAAAGGGACAAATAAATAAAAGTAATAAGATGGTGGCTATAGCTAACAACAGAAATGGCAAGGATGAATCACAACTATTAAAGAAATGGACATGTGCAAGTAGTTAGTGAGTGAGCCACAACTGTTCGAAAGTGGAAGCAGTTGTGGTATGTAATATAGCTCCTACAAACAAGGAGGTGAGATTACTATCAAATTTAAAAATAATGGCAAACTAATACATGATAGGACTATCTCTAATAGTTCCAACAAGTCAATGCTTCTTAGCAAATAGACGGTCCTCAACTGATCAACTTTCTCAGTTAATCTAGACTTCTCAATCTCCAATTTACTAACCACAACTTTAGTAATCCTTGTTCAAAGTCCAATTTTCTTCAACTTCATAATTTTGGTTTTCGCAATTTCATATAGTATGTTTTTCTTCAATGACTTTTCCTATGACACCCCTAAAATCGGGGGTCATTATTTAACCCGTTAACCACCTGTCAACCCGCGAAATTGCCAGTGAGTGTCGTTTGATCTGACATCATGCTGTTATTATTTTATTACTTAAAATTTTAACTCACATGTATTACTCTTATTCCTTTAATCATTTAATCCGACCAATGTCCAATATACCTCATGTAATATCCATTTGTATCATTGGAACCAAGGAAAACAAAGCCCAAAAGTATGGCAAAATAATTTAAAATTTTCAGATTTTAGGAGACAGTACCGGTACTGCGTACCAGTGTACCGGTTTGGTTTGCCTTCTGGACAGACAGTACCGGTACGCTTTTCCTTCTGGGTAGACTGTAGCAGTACACAGTACCGATACACTTTGTCTAGTTTTGCCCAATTCACCTGTTGTTGATTTTTAACCTATTCCAAAACCTACCTTTTTCATCCAAAATATACTAAATCATGTTTTTCACATATAATATAATATATACAACGTCTAATACAACCCCTTTCATACATTTACATGCCAAATGGGTTTTAAACAAAAGTTTTTACAAAAACTTGTTTTCAAAAGCCACAACTCAGCTTTTCTTCATCGTTGATGCCTCGAATGAGTGTCATCCACCGGAATATAGTCCGCACCTGAAATATTTTCGCGTATAGGGTGAGCCATACCTAATAGAGTATTTCCTACAGAGGCTACTCATCAGCCTAAGTGCATATGCAATGTTCCTATGCAACAATTCACAACCAACAACATTCCAAACACGTGCACATCATTCCATTTTTGAATCTTAGCAATGTCATGCTATGAAGTGAGATGAGACTCAATCATGCAACTCAACCCGAGTCCTTCCTAACTCTTTTTTTCCATGTAATGCCATGGATTTTAAAACTGGGCCTTCCAGGCCCCTGCCATTAGTTTCACTCACCCAATGACTATTTGAAAATTTTCGAGTCTTTCTTAGGGTAGGTATTTATAGACTTACAGCTACGGTCACCCAACCGACATGAAATTTATGGACTTTCACCAACGGTTTCGCGTACACCGACACACTTTATGGGCTCTTATACCAACGGAAGTGCATATCCGAATCACTAGGTCTCTCACCCGAGGGATAGTCTAGCCCTTCTTGCTAACCCCGACCCAATTATTTTTCATGCAACTGTGCGACTCAGCCAGATATTCAATCCAACTTTTCCTAGCCCACCCATCATCCACCTATTTGGTGTTTGATATCAATCATGCACACACACACCCACACACATGGCTATGGATGTGATTTCTCTGTGCAAATGCAATGTAATGCCCTATTGCAATTTCAATATCATGCCTATATGTAAAGAGTGTCAAATGAGCAACTTTAAACACATATATACATATCCCATGGTAATTTACATCTCATGCATACAATTACCAATCTTATCACAATGTTAATACATCAATAAGCATATATCAACATTTTGTTTTCCAACAACAATCACTTGCTTGTTATTACATAATATAAGCCAATAGCACACTTCAATCCCCAAGGCATAATTTTAAACACATAGCATGCCCACAATCAAATTTCCATGGAATTACACAAGTAATTACCATATATCAACTCCTAGTTAGAAATTTATTTTGACC
>CAUOFW020003502.1:1494337-1511101 GCA_963454935.2 Ilex paraguariensis
GGCGTACGGAGCCGGAGGTGCGATTCCTGAATCCGATACCCCATAAAGGCACATGATTTTGATATATAAATTATTCATTTGATGGGAAACATCCAAGAATGAATTAGTTTTATGACATATGGTTGATTTCAAAATGATCTTTGGATGTGTTTCATCAAAGACGTTTGTTTTACACGTAAGTGTCGCATTGTGTTGTGGGAGTCGGTGTGGGCTCGGGATAGCATGCATGGGTGAGTTTCATCTCATTACTTGGCATGGCATCATGATTTTCCAACATTGTATTATATGTTATTGTTGGAGGGAATACTTGTTGTGAAATGTTGCATTTATACATTGCATATGCATTTTAGGTGATGAGTAGCCTCTGTAGGGATTATTCTACTGGGCATTGGCTCACCCTATACGGGAAACATTTCAGGTGTGGGTCATGCACCAATGGACGGCTCACAATCCGGGTCACATGGTTGAAGAAAAGTCGACTTGTGGCTTCCAATCCATTTTTTTTTGTAAAAGTAGATTTGTAATTAAATTTTGGCATGTAATGTGTAAAGGAATTGTAATAGAGTATATATGGACTGTTTTAATATAACCTTGCATATTTTGATATAAATATGATGATTGGACCCGGTGTGGTCAAGTTTTATGTATAAAATGGACCCTGTGTGGTTATGGTATTATATTGGACCTCGGATGGGTCATGTAAATGTTGATTGCACAGATTGTGTTTTGGGGTAGAGCTTCCCGTACAAAGGAGACTCTGCCCGAATTTCGTTAAATTATGGATCCTGGTAAATGGGACACAACGGTGCGATATCGAGTTATACGGTATCCACGGGCATTCCATGAGTTGATGGGAAATTAACGGACCACATGAATTTGGGGTGTCACAGGGAGTGCCGTTGTACAAGTAAGGCTCTGCCCAAACTCCGTATTGGTTACAACCCCGATGAAGCGAATGTGATGACATAGTGTTGGGTTAAGCAAAATTCACGGGTACTTCCACGGGTTAATGGATANCCGTTGTACAAGTAAGGCTCTGCCCAAACTCCGTATTGGTTACAACCCCGATGAAGCTAATGTGATGACATAGTGTTGGGTTAAGCAAAATTCACGGGTACTTCCACGGGTTAATNCTGATATTTTTATAGACCTCGGATGATGAAACGGACCTCACCATTGGATTCGTCTCACGANAATGGATAATCAGTGGTTTGAGAAAGGACTCTCAGATTTTTGGGGCATCGTAGATCAACCAGCTGGTTTTGTTATCAAAGGTCAAGAGCATAATTTTTGCAAGCTCAATCAATCTATCTATGGCTTGAAGCCATCATTGATGATGGGTTCACGATGGTTGAAGAATATCACTCTGTATATTAAGTAATCCAAAGGAAGTTATATTATCCTCTTTTTGTATGTTGACGACATTCTATTAGCTAGGAATAACAAGGAGATGATTGCCACCGCTAAAGGGTGGTTGTCCTCACATTTCGAGATGAAGGACATAGGTGAAACCAATTATGTGCTCGGTGTGAGGATCTTCAAAGATAGTTCAAGACGACTACTTGGTTTGTCCCAATAGACTTACCTAAGACGGGTCCTTGAACATTTTTAGATGCACAATGTTAAACCCATTGACACTCCTATAGCTAAAGACGAGGTTCTAAGCCAAAAGGATTATTCTATTACTCCTGAAGAAAAGGATACGATGCCCCATTTCCCATATGCCAGTGCATTTTGCAATCTAATGTATACTATGATGTGTACTCGGCTTGATATATGTTATGCAGTTGGGTTAGTCAATCAATTTCAAGCAAACCCTAGGATTGCTCATCGGAAAGCATTCAAGAGGATACTCCATTATCTTAATGAGACTTTGGATTACATGCTATGTTATCAGGTTTTGGATTTACAACTTATTGATTACACCAATGTTGATTGGGCTAGTGACCTAGATGAGCGTAAATTGACATCAGGGTAACACTTTTTTGCCAAACCATGGCACCATATCTTGGAGTAGCAAGAAACAAACATGTATAGCCCTTTCCACTATGGAAGCAAAGTTCATTGCTTGTATATCAGCGGTTCAAGAAGCATTGTGGTTGAGGAGGTTCCTAGAGTATCTTGGATTTGTCATGGATGCATCAAATCCGGTGACAACACAATATGATAGCATGGCAACACTTGTTTTCTTCAAGGATCTCAAGTATCATGGAAAAACCAAACACATAGACTTGAGTAATAACTTTATTCGAGAGGCAGTTGCACAAAAAGAGGTGGTCCTACAATACATTCCTATGAGCCACATAGTTACTAACCCCATAATTAAGCCTATTCCTAGATATGTCTATAGAGCTCATGTTAGGGCATTTTGGTTGTGTCATTTTTTATTGAATTAGTTGACCATTTGTTGGATATTTATTTTTTGTTTGATTAGATATCTTATTGTTTATGAACATGAATATTTTTTTAATTATCATGTCTTATTAATGTGGCATAAATAACATTTAGCACATATATATTATTGAGTATGTCATCAGGTTTGGATTGACTCACTCACACGAGCAATCACTTTTGGTGCTTAAGATAGCGAGCAAAGATGAGACATTATTATTTGGCGCTTGAGATGTGAGCTAATATCACATATCCTATGTGTATATATGTTGCCTTGGTTGAAACCAAGATAAGCTCCATTTATAGGGATCGATAATGGTTATGACCATTATCCATTATACTTGTATTGATAGCCAGATGTGAGATCGTACATTTTTGGTGCCACGAGTGGTAAGCAATGTGAGGACTCGGGTTAGACACTCGAGGAATGACTAGACTAAGATTTGTACAATGTTAGAGGTTGTGCTATACACTCTTTGGGAGAATTATTCCACCATAACATGTAATTAATACTACATGTGGTTGACGACTGAGACAAAGAGGTGAGAGAATGGATCCCTACTTCTTCACTGTGTGAATCCTAAAGTATAATGTTTCTATGAATTGTCGTGGCATTGTTCCCTATGTGATCTTTGACTGTGTTATAGAGTGACAAACTAAAGTTCACTACTTTGGCATGTTACCTATGACCATAATTGATTCGGTCTTCTAGAACATTGCTGGGAAAACAATTATTTTGGAACCGAGTGCCATTAGGGCGAAGGGAAGACTATTGCCATCAAGACCATGCACAGGATTCATTCGTCGATGGGTTATGTTGTTCTTACAGGAATGATATAATTATGAGTATTATGTAGCTTCGATGAAAAGTTAATTATTGTTCTCTAAAGGACAGAGATACATAACTAAGTGTGATGAAATAGGTCTTGTTCATAGTGAGTCACTTTATTTGTTTACTTGTTTTCTAAAAGGTTAATGTCTCTATGCTAGCCCGAGAAGGTTTCTATTATAGTGCTCCTGATTGCAAGTGGACTCAACGGTCGCACTATTCTTTAGTCGATATGAATAGTCACGATGATAGAGTTAGGCAAAGGGATGAATATTGTAACATTGTCCCCACCATGTGCAAGTGGGAGATGTTAGCNGCGGTCGCACTATTCTTTAGTCGATATGAATAGTCACGATGATAGAGTTATGCAAAGGGATGAATATTGTAACATTGTCCCCACCATGTGCAAGTGGGAGATGTTAGCATTTAGATATGGAGTCAGATTGGTACCCATGGCCAGGCACAATCTGGATAGATAAGGATGGTTACTGTTTGGATTAACTTTAACTTGGTCAAGCCTAGATAAGGATGAATTTGGTTCCTAAAATCTCTCCACCTTATCCCCACATGTGTTATATATAGTGAGACTCTACCAACACATGAGATATAAAAAATTACTACGATGAAAGGTCTATATTCTCTCTTTATATGTCATGACTTATGTGAGACTCTAGAACAGTGAAAATCCGAGTTTGGCTCGTGTAGCCGAACTTACCACAAGTTGAAGTTTTGGTGTTCAAAGGTGTTTGTGATTATCAATGCGGTTTGGAAGGAATAGTAAAATAGTATTCAAATCTGCTGATTCATCGTGGTCGGATTGTAACTAAGTATAGCTTATTTTATGTATTCACGTTTTCACATTTCTACACTCCATGTAGCAAGAAAAATAAGGAATAACAAGAAATGTTTTGGCCTACAGGATTGAGAATGCGGAAATGAAAGTCTTCAACATAACAAACTGAGATATAAACAACGATGAGAAAGTTGAGCAACAAGTGTTGGAGGTGCCAAAATAAAGGGACAAATAAATAAAAGTAATAAGATGGTGGCTATAGCTAACAACAGAAATGGCAAGGATGAATCACAACTATTAAAGAAATGGACATGTGCAAGTAGTTAGTGAGTGAGCCACAACTGTTCGAAAGTGGAAGCAGTTGTGGTATGTAATATAGCTCCTACAAACAAGGAGGTGAGATTACTATCAAATTTAAAAATAATGGCAAACTAATACATGATAGGACTATCTCTAATAGTTCCAACAAGTCAATGCTTCTTAGCAAATAGACGGTCCTCAACTGATCAACTTTCTCAGTTAATCTAGACTTCTCAATCTCCAATTTACTAACCACAACTTTAGTAATCCTTGTTCAAAGTCCAATTTTCTTCAACTTCATAATTTTGGTTTTCGCAATTTCATATAGTATGTTTTTCTTCAATGACTTTTCCTATGACACCCCTAAAATCGGGGGTCATTATTTAACCCGTTAACCACCTGTCAACCCGCGAAATTGCCAGTGAGTGTCGTTTGATCTGACATCATGCTGTTATTATTTTATTACTTAAAATTTTAACTCACATGTATTACTCTTATTCCTTTAATCATTTAATCCGACCAATGTCCAATATACCTCATGTAATATCCATTTGTATCATTGGAACCAAGGAAAACAAAGCCCAAAAGTATGGCAAAATAATTTAAAATTTTCAGATTTTAGGAGACAGTACCGGTACTGCGTACCAGTGTACCGGTTTGGTTTGCCTTCTGGACAGACAGTACCGGTACGCTTTTCCTTCTGGGTAGACTGTACCAGTACACAGTACCGATACACTTTGTCTAGTTTTGCCCAATTCACCTGTTGTTGATTTTTAACCTATTCCAAAACCTACCTTTTTCATCCAAAATATACTAAATCATGTTTTTCACATATAATATAATATATACAACGTCTAATACAACCCCTTTCATACATTTACATGCCAAATGGGTTTTAAACAAAAGTTTTTACAAAAACTTGTTTTCAAAAGCCACAACTCAGCTTTTCTTCATCGTTGATGCCTCGAATGAGTGTCATCCACCGGAATATAGTCCGCACCTGAAATATTTTCGCGTATAGGGTGAGCCATACCTAATAGAGTATTTCCTACAGAGGCTACTCATCAGCCTAAGTGCATATGCAATGTTCCTATGCAACAATTCACAACCAACAACATTCCAAACACGTGCACATCATTCCATTTTTGAATCTTAGCAATGTCATGCTATGAAGTGAGATGAGACTCAATCATGCAACTCAACCCGAGTCCTTCCTAACTCTTTTTTTCCATGTAATGCCATGGATTTTAAAACTGGGCCTTCCAGGCCCCTGCCATTAGTTTCACTCACCCAATGACTATTTGAAAATTTTCGAGTCTTTCTTAGGGTAGGTATTTATAGACTTACAGCTACGGTCACCCAACCGACATGAAATTTATGGACTTTCACCAACGGTTTCGCGTACACCGACACACTTTATGGGCTCTTATACCAACGAAAGTGCATATCCGAATCACTAGGTCTCTCACCCGAGGGATAGTCTAGCCCTTCTTGCTAACCCCGACCCAATTATTTTTCATGCAACTGTGCGACTCAGCCAGATATTCAATCCAACTTTTCCTAGCCCACCCATCATCCACCTATTTGGTGTTTGATATCAATCATGCACACACACACCCACACACATGGCTATGGATGTGATTTCTCTGTGCAAATGCAATGTAATGCCCTATTGCAATTTCAATATCATGCCTATATGTAAAGAGTGTCAAATGAGCAACTTTAAACACATATATACATATCCCATGGTAATTTACATCTCATGCATACAATTACCAATCTTATCACAATGTTAATACATCAATAAGCATATATCAACATTTTGTTTTCCAACAACAATCACTTGCTTGTTATTACATAATATAAGCCAATAGCACACTTCAATCCCCAAGGCATAATTTTAAACACATAGCATGCCCACAATCAAATTTCCATGGAATTACACAAGTAATTACCATATATCAACTCCTAGTTAGAAATTTATTTTGACCATTTTTATGTCCATTTTCATACCCATTTCATC
This sequence comes from Ilex paraguariensis, assembly GCA_963454935.2. Taxonomy (NCBI): domain Eukaryota; kingdom Viridiplantae; phylum Streptophyta; class Magnoliopsida; order Aquifoliales; family Aquifoliaceae; genus Ilex; species Ilex paraguariensis. Next base: position 1,500,674 of record CAUOFW020003502.1, read on the forward strand.
AATTTCACAAGCATAGGCACATGATATAGCATTTNACTCCTAGTTAGAAATTTATTTTGACCCATTTTTATGTCCATTTTCATACTCATTTCATCAATTTCACAAGCATAGGCACATGATATAGCATTTTATAAATCCACCCATCACATGTAGACAACCTATGTTGTAAATAAACCTAAGTAGGAAGGAACCCTACCTCTTGGAGTATAAAACGATNCTCATTTCATCAATTTCACAAGCATAGGCACATGATATAGCATTTTATAAATCCACCCATCACATGTAGACAACCTATGTTGTAAATAAACCTAAGTAGGAAGGAACCCTACCTCTTGGAGTATAAAACGATGTTGGAAAGCTTCAAGGACCCAAAACAAGCTAGAACCTCTACTTCCCAAAAATCCCATCCTTGGAATCTCACCCAAACCCAACCTCCTTGCTATGGTTTTGTAGCCCATNCTTCAAGGACCCAAAACAAGCTAGAACCTCTACTTCCCAAAAATCCCATCCTTGGAATCTCACCCAAACCCAACCTCCTTGCTATGGTTTTGTAGCCCATGTCAAGGAGAACAACTTTCCTTCTTGGTCCGAGCGAATTCGATCACTCAATCTCCGTAGATTTCGTAGAGAGAAAACACTTCTTCTACCTTGAGAGCTTCAAAACTAACCTAGATCCCTAAATCCAAAGGCTACCATTAGAGATGTTACCCAACCTCACAACTTGGTATTTAAGATCTTGATGGTGTAAACAAAATCCATTGGTGTGTGGATAATGTGGATCTTTGGTGTGCCCATGATTGCTTGAGGCCTAAACAAACTATGCGGTGGGGAGTTCCAAGTGAAGCTACACTAGACGTTAAAGGAGGGTTATTTACATAGAGGCAACAAAGAAAGGAGCATCTAAACATTGTATTGGTTGAGGTATAAGACTCAAGTACTTGTATGTTGACTTAATGACTAGTGGATTTGGATTTGGTGAACCGAGAAGGTTCCCACATTTTTTCCTGAGGGTTTTATGCATCAACAAATCACAGTTTTCCTAAGGGTTTACTGTAAACACTTGTGATTGTGAGCACACATGCGTACTATGTGTTTGTTGTAATTTTTATTTGAATATCAATACATAGTTATGCATTGGGTTTGAGATTTGGGATCATCATGAGATTGATTGTAAGTGAATTAATTCAAGATTAATTAAAATCAATTATCATGATTAATTTGGGTTGTGGTGACTAAAAGAGTTCTCACATTAATTGACATATCTTTGTGAAAATAGGTAATTGTGGTGGTTTATGTTTTTATTGGTAATCAATTTAGCTAAAATTAAAAAATATACATGTGTATAATCATGAGGGAAGATCCACATCGGATTCCCCCCTATCGGAACAACAATTTCTATCAAAGTGCGGTTGCCCTGAGTCCATAGACACTATAAGGCATTTCTTGTTTATGCTTACTTACTTAGTTTGCCTTCAAGAGATCTATTGTTGCTACTTTGTTACTATCAAATGGATTCTCAAAAGAACAAGGCTTTATTGCACGACTACCTCTCTTTGATGGCTCTAACTTTACTTATTGAAAAATTTGCATGACAGCATTTCTTAAATCAATTGATCAAAGAGTATGGTTGACAGTGAAAGAGGGTTGAAGCCCTCCCACTGCCAGCACACAAATCAAAGTTGGTGAAGTAGTGATTGAAATGAAATCCCCAACAACTTCGTCAAGGACCGAGATCAAAGCGATGGGGTGGAACCCCAAAGGCTTGAATGCGATATTCAATGTAGTGACACCAAATGAGTTCTAAAGGATTGCAAATTATGAGACTTCAAATGAGGCATGATATTCTTGTGGTTTCATGCTAAGGAACTACAATGGTCAAGATGTCCTATCTTCAAAGGTACACCTCACAATTCGAATTGCTGAGAATGCAAGAGGAAGAAATATTTGGAAATTTTTATGTCAAGTTATGCGATATTGTTACTTCTTCCTTTGCATGAAGTACCAAAATCAAAGATTCCACCATCAAATGAAAAATCTTGAGATCACTACAAGAGAGATTTCATACTAAGGTGATCTCATTAGAGACGAGTCTTAACATGACTAAGGTATTAGTGGAAGACCTAGCTGGGTCTATTTTGAATTTTGAGATGAATCTTTGTCCACCTAAGAAAGTGAAAGGTGATGCATTAAATTCTAAAATTGAAGAAAGGGGAAAATTCAAGTCACCCTATTTGGTTGAAGAGGACATAGCCTATCTTGCATGAAAAATTCAACTATTACTTTAAGACTAGTGATGTCAAGTCCTTAAAGTCGAAAGGAACTCCTACTAGATTCAAGTCTCCTAGATAGGGAAAAGAATGTGCGGGTAGAATTTCTCGATACGAAGTTGGGAAGAAAGGGCAAGGTCTCCGATGCAATGAGTGTCATGAGTTTGGATACATAAATATGGAATATTCTAATGCGAAGAAGAAGGTCATGCCCAAGAATAGGAAAGGAGCCTTGAACACTAAAGTGAGTGAAAGTGAAAGTGAGTCCACAACAAGCATTAACTCCTCCTCTTCAAGTGATGAAGAGAACTTCACAGCCTTTATAAGTTCATATTCCTACCCCATGAGAAACTTCCAAGTGTAAAGAAAAGGAAGTTGATTCGAGTCCCACTAAGGATATAGATAACTTAGAAGTAGAACTCTCTATTAGTGAGGATGAGACCGAGAGTGTTGAGAACCTCCAATATACTTATAAAGAGTTATACAAGGAGTGTCTAAAACAAAGAGAGAAGTTATTTTCATTGAGCATGAGGCTTAAAATGAGTGAGGATGAAAAAAAGGCACTTCATGTGGACTTAGTTAAGTCCAAGGCTCACATTTTTTGGCTTGAGGAGGAGAAGTCTCTCCATAACAAGTTGAGCTTCCTTGAGAGAGAGCACAAAGGAATTTTGGAGTCTAAGAAGGGTCTTGAGTTTAATCTCACCAAACTTGAGAAATATGAAAAAAAAATAAAAGAAATATAAAAATTCCAAAAAATAGTTTTGATGTCAATTTTGACATTTATTTTTAGGAATTATAGTAATTGCTTTATTTGCTTTTCCTTGTGTATTGCATCTTCATGCATATTTTTTTTCATTTATATGTTTATTATGAAAAAATCAAAAGCATTGGAAAAGAAACCCTAAAAGATTTTATTTTATTGTTTTTCCTTATTCACGATCATGGTAATTCATACTTTGATTTGCATTGTAATGGTTTCATCCTTGGCATTGCTTTGAAACATATTAGGGGATAGAGAACTTAATATAAATCTTTTTGCATGATTCATTAACCAAATTCGCTTTCACCCTAGCATGCTTGGATAGTGTTTGCCTTTAAAAAATTCATAAACCAAGTACGTGCATGTCATTCACCTTCACACTTCAGAGTTTGATTAGTTTGAAGTATTAATGATCTTAACGGACTCTAAGTGCTAGTGATAGGTGAACAAATGGATAAAAGTTAGTCAAACTCCAATTCTGTGGCAAATTCTAAAAAGATGAGGCATAAATAAATGACTAAAAATAATTGCACTTGAATTGTGAGAGTACTTATGCTTGAATGAAAATTGTTTATTTCTAAAGTTCATAGCAATTATGCTAATCTTGAATAGATGCATTTATTAATTAGTACAAAATTCATAATCATGTTAATTAAAGTAATTGAGTAGAGGGGATAAAAGAAAGGGGGTGTTGTCAAAAACAAAATTATTAGGACACTCATTAACCGGTCATGTATTCACTTAGACAATACATTAGAATTTCATATTAATCTTTTTAATGATTTAAACTAAGCAAAATCCTTTTTGTGTTGGAGTTTGGTTTTACACACGTCACACTTGAATTTGTCCAAGTTGAACAAAATTTGAGCATGTGTGAGTGGAATTGAACTAAGTGAAGAAACATTACTCTAGAATGCATCAAATTGGCTTTTATATCCTTAAATACACCTTAGAGTAATGTATTTCCATAATCACACAATTGACTAATATTGACTAGGTTAGCTTTCAACCCTTCCACATAAAGGACATTGTCAAACTTTGATATGCCTAATGGTTGAATGGAACCATTTCCAACAACCTTGGAGATACTACCATCTCCAAATGTGACAGTCCCACCTCTACACTTTTCCAACACGCAGAAGTGGGACTTCTCCAGTCATGTGCCTAGAACAACCACTGCAAAAGTACCATTTATTACTCACTTGGGCTTTGTAAACTCCTAAATGTTCATCTTAATATAGTGACATAATTATTTTNTAGTCCCACCTCTACACTTTTCCAACATGCAGAAGTGGGACTTCTCCAGTCATGTGCCTAGAACAACCACTGCAAAAGTACCATTTATTACCCACTTGGGCTTTGTAAACTCCTAAATGTTCATCTTAATATAGTGACATAATTATTTTGTATTGCTTATATATGTAATGACAAAAGAATGAACTATATAGGTTGTAATAGTAGAAATAAATAATAGGAGGATACATTAACCATGAAGTTTGAGTTTCTGAGGCGTTTAAGTTTGAGAAGGGTGGTTAGGTAAGTTTCTAAATGTTTTTAGGCTAAAATATGGCCACCATTGAATCTACAAGGTCGAGAAACCTTAGGAGAGATAATATGGGGTGTATTAGAAGTTTGGATGTATTCCGCTGTTAAAACGCATTTTAGAGAGAATTTAGGTAGAAAGAAATTTGACACTGCCTCAGTATTTGATCTATAATCTTTTAACCCGCCTTTCAATTGATCTAATTTTTGGACAGTAGAAACTAGAATCCAAGGGATAAAAAATTGTACTTCACAAAAAATTTGTGAATCAACCTATAACTAGGTCAAATTTTCCTTGGAAGTTCAGGAAAAAATAGAAGTGCGTTCAAACACGAATTCACGTTCGAACATGGAACAGATGTAGAATCAAAGGTCTGACAGAACAAGAGATACTAATAGTTAAGTTTGTTGGAATCCATTCGAATGTGAGTACATGTTTAGCAAAGATTAGGCTCACATAGACTATTCAGATTTTGACCTTATAAATACCCAAGGACACCCCTTTTAGCCATATTTCATCAGTTTTCAAAGAGAAGGAGGGAATGCAAGATTCAAAGGAATACTCGCGTCAAGAACAGATCAAACACGCTAGGATTATCACTAATCCACAAAAAAAAAGGTAAGGGATTCTTCTCAAGTTCTTTAATTGAGACTTAGGGTATAACTATGTATATTTTGAATCTTCTACATTATTATATGCTAGATTATCTTTCATTCTTGGTTTCTTTTGGGATTAATATGTTGTTTTAAATAAGATACATGTTTTACGTTCAAGAGGTAATTGTTCTCGAATATCTGAAACCCTAGCTTTTCCTAAATACATGTCTATTGTGAAAGACCTATTAATTCTTGCTTTCTAAATTTCCTATTATCGATTAAATTAGGTTTTTAATCAACCACTTGTTCTTGTTCCAAGAAATTGTGATGTAAGGCAAAACCCTAGAATTTGGCTATCAAAATTTTTAAGGTTTTTTGAGATGATCTCTTGCATGTTTCATTCCTTTATGATTATAGTATATTAAGAACTGTAAAATTGTGATACCTGAATTGTTAGTCAAAATTGTGATTGGTTAAGATTACGATTTTGTAGAAGTTATGCATACATCTCTTGTATGGTTTGGGTGTAACAGACTTGAATTGCCTTCGAGAGCTACCATAAAGTGTTAAAGGTTACTCTATCCCAGCGAAATTGAGATGGATGCCTAACACTTGTAATAGGTTGTTGCATGTGAGATCAACCACTATTTTTTTACATCTGTTCAAGTTTGAGGGATGGTATATCTTTCTTGGTAAGGATTTGTCAATATTGTGTGAAATGGTATACACCTTTCCTAAAGTGGTTTATGATTTGGCCTTGTAGTGAATGATTGAGATTGTTTGTGTTGTAGTGGGTGAACAAGGTAAGATCTTTGTGAAAATTCCTGAGAAACAACCAACCTACATGAGAAAAATTGTGATGTTGTTATTGAACTATTTATTGATTACTTTGATCTTTAAATATTTATTCCTATCATTGATTTATTGTATTTCATACACTTTGAGATCATTAAAACTATCATTATTTTACTTTCAAAAAATATATATGCTATTTTCCAAAGGAGATTTGCCTTATTTATATTACTAGATATTGCACACGTGCGTTACACGTGAATTATTTTTGATAATAATTTTAATTTTATATTTATCATATCGGTATATAGGTTAATCTATTTAGAACTTGAATATTATCAAAAATTGCTTCAAAATATTGTTTTTGTAATTTATGGGCCATATTTTATAGTTTAATTATAAATATGGTAAAATACATTAGCCACATACCTACCATAACAATCTCCTCATTCGAAGTATAAAGATAACAAATGATAAAACTAATTTGGTCTAAGTCTAATTGGCAACCCTTTGATCTCTTAAAACTAAATCAGCTAAGAGGCCAAGCAGGCAATTCTTCCCAAATGTAAAACTTAGGTTTTTATGTCGCTCTTTTTTAGGATTCTATTATGTGCTCCTTCGAATTTTTATTTAATTATCTATAAATTTTTTCTTCTTTTATATAGATGTATTATGCTAAACCTATAATATTTATTTACCGATGCATACTTCAATTAGATGAATACACAATTTTATTTATCAGTAATATTTTTTAATGTGAAATTATCACTTGACATATTGGTACATATGTGTGTCGCACGTTGACAAGTTTAATTTATAGTGGTGGTGTTATTTTTTATCATTATGCTGAAATAATTAAATATACACCTATGAATCAAAGTATATGCCCTTTGATACTTGTAGTCTAGATATATTATATGTTACTATGTGTTCCAACCACAATAATCTTCTTAGAAGTTAGACTACATGCTAAAGTAATTACTTAAAGATGGATTGATCACCCCATGAATACTAGAAGGTTGATTGAGACTATACATTTTTGTGCGGTAAATCTACTATACTTGCTAAGAGTGCATAATTATTGGTTGCAAGAATCACGATGATACAAACTTTGTAAGACAGAAGTTGGGTAAAATCACCACAAATGATATTGTATTTTTATAATAGAACATAAGATAACAAAACAATCAAGTAAATCATCATAATGCACCTTCTAATATAGATCAAGAGCAAGTTATAGCTTTAAGTTCCATACATATCAATGGATAGAATACGTACTTGTTTTAGCTACAAATACTTATTTCGTTTGCAACATTTATCTTGAGGGATTAGAATTTTTGGAATTCCCTAGGACTAACTTATCTCTAGTTAAAGAAATTTAATTTTAGATTCATTGTTAGATTTATCTAAATATATAAGATATTGGTAACTGATGAAAAGTTCAAAAGTTAGATTTTTAAAGAGTTTAACTCCATATAATTTTCATAAATCATTGCTATAACTTGATATTTACTCTCAAGAACTCTTAAGACTTGTTGGCACTATTTCTAGAATCTATAACATCTACAAGTTAGATAAGTTACAAAACATATTAGACCAACGAAAAAATTTACTTTTATATTATTTATCTATAAAAAAAATAAAAAGAAAAATCAATTAGAGTAATTTTTGGATCAAGTATAATATGGATTTTATATTATTGCTAAATCACAATTATGAAATTATTATATGGACTTTATTAAATTGTACTAGGATAAAATTAGAATTTTTTTTGTTTTTTTTTTATTAGTGACTTTTATGAATTATATATTGGTAATCATTGAATTTGAAGGTTTCTTTAAGGGTACACACAAGGTTAAATTTTTATAATTTAAGCCATAAGTGTTCATATCTTTATTTAAGAACAAAATAGAAACTCAAAAGTTTTTAATGAAATTATTAGTGTGAGGTATAATTGTCTTTATAATTTTTTTTAAGGGTAAAAAAGGAATTCAAAATTTTTTCATATAAAGTACTTTTATTAGTAGTATAGATAAATTTTAAAACCTTGTTGGGATTTGAGAGGGATTTCATAAGAGCTTTTGCTCACACTTACAACCACACATTTACAGATTTTGGCGCATAAGAGAATGTCGATGTGGATAAGTAGGTTGACTATGAGGCAATAGAGAATCAAGATGTGGACTCTGTCTTAGAGGAATAGAGTTGTTTTATTTTTTGTTTAGAGTTTGAGATTTCTATAAAACAATGTTTCAACTAGTTTTAATTATTCCGCTAATAGATACTATTTGGTTTTGAATTGTAAGTTGGAGAAGTTACAATTTTTTGTTGACTTTAGTATTTATACTTTATCAAATGGATGAATGGTTGATTGGTTTAATGGTTATTTTTAGTTGCTCTCATGATTGGATGGTTTGTAGATAGTAATGTCTTCCAAGGTGGGGCGTTACAGGTTTTCAAGGCAGTGTGAACTACAAAACACAACTCGTGACTTAATGATGAACCATTTTCAAATAGATATGAAACTAACCCACAAAAATGCCTACAAGTGTCTATGATCTCAACTCAACCATGCTATGATACCAACTGTTATTCTGAGAGGGGGAACCCGATGTAGATCTTCCCTCACGATTATGGAGCTTAAGACACTATACCTAGAAGGGGTGAATATGTTTTTCAATTTAACACTCAATTGATTACAAATTAAAATCTAAACCACCTCAATTACCTCATCACACAAAGATATAACAATTAATGTGAGAACCCTTTTAGTCACCACAACCATTTTTGCACATGACGATTGTGACACCCCTAAAACCGGTGGTCCTTTATTAACCGTTGACCACCCGTCAACCCGCGAGTACCTGTGATTGTCATACAAGTCGACGTCACGTCAATAACATCCCTTTAACCGAGATTATAACCCACACGTGTAACCCCGTGTATATTTTATCATTTAATCCAACCGTGGTCCAATGTACCACAATTTATAATCATTTTATGTCAATTTATATCCTTATAATCAAAGAACCTATAGCCTAAAGGCTTGGCAAAATAATTTTTTAAAATTTCAAATTTTTGGAAAATGTACCGGTATGCCATACCGGTACGAGTTGCCCAATGGGAAAGCCATATCGGTACGGGTAACCCTCTGAAATAAAATCCATATCGGTACGGGTAACCCACTGGATCTCGACATACCAGTATGCCATACCAATATGCTTTGCCCTGTAACACCCCAAAAGTCGGGGGTCCTTAATTTAACAAAATTCGGGCAGAGTCTTCTTTGTACGGAGAGCTCTATCCAAAGCACAACCTGTGCAATTATACTACATTGACCACACCGGGTCCATATATGAATAAATATTGACCACACTGAGTCCATTTACTCATTAAATAATAAAATTTTATTCACCACATGTAATATCCACCATATCATCCCAAAAGAATAGGCCAAGCTATGACACTAACATTCCAAAATAATTACACTCAAACTTAGCAGCGTAATAAATAAAATACTAGACTATACATGATTGAAAATAAATTCCCTAATCTAGCACAAAATAAACTATACCTCTAGATGTCCACCTCGGGATCTAGGTTCCCCTCTGGTGGAACCTCCCAATTTCCCGGCTCGTCAACGCCGAGATCTTCCTCTAGCACGAAATCTAAAAAGAAAAAATATTATTGGTAGGGGGAGAGCACTAAGCACTGTAAGAAAATTCTCCCAAACTCTAACAAGGTTTGGAAAACATAGAAAATGATCGGTCTCATTTCACAAATAGCATACGTAAATTTTGAAAGAAAACATGACATTTTCAAAGATCTCAAGTTTATACNTCCCCGATTTTTAGTGTTCATAGGCTGATTTGATTTTCTCCAAAATTACAATTTTACCACTAAAAATCTCCAATATGATTTATATGACTACCCTAAGATTTTTCGACGATCTAAATTCATTTTTAATGTTATTTTAANAGTCCATTTACTCATTAAATAATAAAATTTTATTCACCACATGTAATATCCACCATATCATCCCAAAAGAATAGGCCAAGCTATGACACTAACATTCCAAAATAATTACACTCAAACTTAGCAGCGTAATAAATAAAATACTAGACTATACATGATTGAAAATAAATTCTCTAATCTAGCACAAAATAAACTATACCTCTAGATGTCCACCTCGGGATCTAGGTTCCCCTCTGGTGGAACCTCCCAATTTCCCGGCTCGTCAACGCCGAGATCTTCCTCTAGCACGAAATCTAAAAAGAAAAAATATTATTGGTAGGGGGAGAGCACTAAGCACTGTAAGAAAATTCTCCCAAACTCTAACAAGGTTTGGAAAACATAGAAAATGATCGGTCTCATTTCACAAATAGCATACGTAAATTTTGAAAGAAAACATGACATTTTCAAAGATCTCAAGTTTATACATTAACAATAATTAAGTGCAAGAGTAAAGTC
>CAUOFW020003502.1:1512307-1616440 GCA_963454935.2 Ilex paraguariensis
TAAATAACCATTCCAAAGAGTAATTATTCCCACAACAATTTTCAAGATAATCATATCCAAAAGATAACGCAACAAACAATAACCACAATGTATCTCAAGTCTGATGTAAGATAATCGCATGAATAAACACATAGAGAATATCCTGGCCCACATACACACAATTCCTCGCAAGGATATCAACTTTGAGAATGGAGCCTACTGATGCATTGTCCTATACCAATGCACCGACAATAACGAATCCGACCCAAGCATAGTATACTAATCCTCTGACACGGCACCCGTGAGCTAATAGTGATTTGGTTCTCGCAAGGCACCTACCCCACTATGAGTGGTAGGAAAAGTTCAAACCCACACGAAGTAAGAACCACACATATTTACTCACTCTACAATACCCGATCAATGGCCACTCATGGTCATCCAAACACTCTTATGAGATACAATCACCAACAATTTTTCAAATACACTCAATTCCATAAATTCGCAATTTTTCACATTCAAATCCACATTTATTTCATAATAGAACAATTTAAGAAAAATTAACAAGTGATCATCATAAATACCATTGTGTTGTTCAATACGAAACACTAAAGTTTTGAAATCAAAAATAAAGGAGAAATCAAGAGAAAAATTCACTTCTCTTGAAATCTAGGGTTTTGAATATGAGAAAAGAACTTTGATGGTTACTCAACCATCTCATTGTTTAAAGCATGCTAACATTTGTAAAAACATCAAGAATTCATGATTTCATAGCATATGAATATGATGTAGAGTCAAAGAAAATATATATGTATAACTCTAGCCTCAATGTAAGATAATGGAAAAAAACCCTACTTGAATCAAAATTTCAAGTAAGAACCCAAACTCTAGTTACCTCTTTTTTCCCTTTTCTTCCTTCCTTAATCTTGCTCTAAGGTTCCATGAGGTGTGGGGTGAGAGTGGAGTGAAAAGAATGGGAGTAAATGGGATGAAAATGAGTTTTTAAACACAATATCCCCGATTTTTAGTGTTCATAGGCTGATTTGATTTTCTCCAAAATTACAATTTTACCACTAAAAATCTCCAATATGATTTATATGACTACCCTAAGATTTTTCGACGATCTAAATTCATTTTTAATGTTATTTTAACGTAAAAACATTTATTTTTAAGAGTTATCTCAAAACTAAAATAAATTTACACTCAAAACACAAAAATTACTATTTTATTCCTCCAAACCGCTATATGTGCTAAAAGGCTATTCCAAGTTTTTCGGATCTCCCAGGTTCAATNTGGAGCCTACTGATGCATTGTCCTATACCAATGCACCGACAATAACGAATCCGACCCAAGCATAGTATACTAATCCTCTGACACGGCACCCGTGAGCTAATAGTGATTTGGTTCTCGCAAGGCACCTACCCCACTATGAGTGGTAGGAAAAGTTCAAACCCACACGAAGTAAGAACCACACATATTTACTCACTCTACAATACCCGATCAATGGCCACTCATGGTCATCCAAACACTCTTATGAGATACAATCACCAACAATTTTTCAAATACACTCAATTCCATAAATTCGCAATTTTTCACATTCAAATCCACATTTATTTCATAATAGAACAATTTAAGAAAAATTAACAAGTGATCATCATAAATACCATTGTGTTGTTCAATACGAAACACTAAAGTTTTGAAATCAAAAATAAAGGAGAAATCAAGAGAAAAATTCACTTCTCTTGAAATCTAGGGTTTTGAATATGAGAAAAGAACTTTGATGGTTACTCAACCATCTCATTGTTTAAAGCATGCTAACATTTGTAAAAACATCAAGAATTCATGATTTCATAGCATATGAATATGATGTAGAGTCAAAGAAAATATATATGTATAACTCTAGCCTCAATGTAAGATAATGGAAAAAAACCCTACTTGAATCAAAATTTCAAGTAAGAACCCAAACTCTAGTTACCTCTTTTTTCCCTTTTCTTCCTTCCTTAATCTTGCTCTAAGGTTCCATGAGGTGTGGGGTGAGAGTGGAGTGAAAAGAATGGGAGTAAATGGGATGAAAATGAGTTTTTAAACACAATAGCCCCGATTTTTAGTGTTCATAGGCTGATTTGATTTTCTCCAAAATTACAATTTTACCACTAAAAATCTCCAATTTGATCTATATGACTACCCTAAGATTTTTCGACGATCTAAATTCATTTTTAATGTTATTTTAACGTAAAAACATTTATTTTTAAGAGTTATCTCAAAACTAAAATAAATTTACACTCAAAACACAAAAATTACTATTTTATTCCTCCAAACCGCTATATGTGCTAAAAGGCTATTCCAAGTTTTTCGGATCTCCCAGGTTCAATGATAATATTATTTTGACCTAAAAAAATTTATATTTTTACTTAGTTACCCTTATCAACCTTAAACACCTCCAAAAATTAAATTTCACCATTAATTTAACACCCTACTATTTATTCATACTATTGAAATCTATAAGGTTCATGCATACCTCATCACCTATATTAGTATTTTAAAATAATTACTTGCTATATAAAGATAAGAGTGTGGGGGTTTACAACCACTAGACCTCGTCATACCGGTACGCCATACCGGTATGCTGTGCCGACTTTTGTCTATTTCACCTGTTTTTCATTTCCAACTCATTCCAACCTATATTAACTCCATCCAACACATCTATATTAACAATTTTCATCTAACAGAAGATCCATACAACTTCGATTATATTCATTTACATGAATTTACATACCAAAACTAAGTTTTTATAACAATTTTACAAAAACTCAAAATATAGCCACATCTTGGGTTGCTTCATCCTTGAGGTCCCATGCGAGAGCCTTCCTCCGGCGTGTATCCCGCACCTGAAATATTTTTTCATATAGGGTGAGCCACGCCAGTAGAGTATTTTCGACCGAGACTATTCTCCAACCTAAGTACATATGAAATGTTCATGCACACTCAACAAAACAATAACATCCCAAACAAGAATATATTATTCAATGTTGGAATCTTAGAAATGTCATGCCATNGCCCCGATTTTTAGTGTTCATAGGCTGATTTGATTTTCTCCAAAATTACAATTTTACCACTAAAAATCTCCAATTTGATCTATATGACTACCCTAAGATTTTTCGACGATCTAAATTCATTTTTAATGTTATTTTAACGTAAAAACATTTATTTTTAAGAGTTATCTCAAAACTAAAATAAATTTACACTCAAAACACAAAAATTACTATTTTATTCCTCCAAACCGCTATATGTGCTAAAAGGCTATTCCAAGTTTTTCGGATCTCCCAGGTTCAATGATAATATTATTTTGACCTAAAAAAATTTATATTTTTACTTAGTTACCCTTATCAACCTTAAACACCTCCAAAAATTAAATTTCACCATTAATTTAACACCCTACTATTTATTCATACTATTGAAATCTATAAGGTTCATGCATACCTCATCACCTATATTAGTATTTTAAAATAATTACTTGCTATATAAAGATAAGAGTGTGGGGGTTTACAACCACTAGACCTCGTCATACCGGTACGCCATACCGGTATGCTGTGCCGACTTTTGTCTATTTCACCTGTTTTTCATTTCCAACTCATTCCAACCTATATTAACTCCATCCAACACATCTATATTAACAATTTTCATCTAACAGAAGATCCATACAACTTCGATTATATTCATTTACATGAATTTACATACCAAAACTAAGTTTTTATAACAATTTTACAAAAACTCAAAATATAGCCACATCTTGGGTTGCTTCATCCTTGAGGTCCCATGCGAGAGCCTTCCTCCGGCGTGTATCCCGCACCTGAAATATTTTTTCATATAGGGTGAGCCACGCCAGTAGAGTATTTTCGACCGAGACTATTCTCCAACCTAAGTACATATGAAATGTTCATGCACACTCAACAAAACAATAACATCCCAAACAAGAATATATTATTCAATGTTGGAATCTTAGAAATGTCATGCCATTAAATGAGATGAGACTCACTCATGCAATTCAACCCGAGCCCTCTCCGGCTCCTTTTCCCCCATGCAATGCCATGAGAATAAAATCGGGTTTTTCAAGCCCCTGCCATTGAAATTACATGTCCAATGACTATTTAAAAACCTCCGGGTCTTTCTTGAAGTGGGTATTTGTGGACTTACACCAACGGCACCCAACCGACACGAAATTTGTGGACATCCACTAACAGTTTTGCGTACACCGACACACTTTATGGACTCTTATACCAACGAAATGCGTATCCGATCACCGGGTCTCTCACCTGAGGGATAGTCTAGCCCATCTTGCTAATCTCGACCCAATTTCATGCAACCATGTGACTCAATCGAATTTTCAATCCAATTTTCCCGTGTCCACCCATCAACCACCAAGTATGGTGTTTGATTAAACCATGCACACACCCATACCCACACTCATGTCTCATGCACATGGTTGTGATGTTTCTGTGCAAATGCAATGTAATGCACCATTGTTATATCTTTACCATGTCCCATATGTAACAAATGTCATATGAGCAAATTTAACCACCTTTATACATATTTTATGGCAATTCATATCCAAAGCATACAAGTATCAATTCCATCACAATGTCGATATATCTATAAGCATACATCAATATTTTTATATCCAACAATACATCACAAGTATGTTATTACACGTTATATGCCAAAAATACACTTTATTCATAAAGGCATAATATAAACACATAGCATACCTACAAAGCACCAATTTCCATGTATAACATTGAGTCAATTTCACATACCCAATTCAAGATCAAATTCACTTTACCCATTTCATTAAATCCACCAAAATAGGCAAGTGATATAGCATCCTATCGACATACCCATTTCATGTAAGCATCCTAGGTAGTAAAATAAACCCAAGTAGAAAGGAACCCTATCTCTTGAAATGTAAATAACACATTGGGAAGCTCCACGACTTCAACCCGAGCTCCAATCCAAGCCTTTCCAAAATTTTATTTTTCAACCTTTGGGGAAAATCCTCATTTTTGGTATGAAGGCGTAGCCCTCGATGAGGAGATCGACTTTTGTTCTTGGCTCGAGTGGATTCAATCACTCAATCTTCATAGATCGTAGAGAGAAGGGAAGAATTCTCTCTTTTCCCTCTCTTCTCTTCTTACATTGAAACCGAATGAAGAATGGGGGAGAAATCTAATTTTTTCCCCTATTAATATTCCCTAAACTCTTGGTCCATAACGCGCCACACGACCCCCTTTTTCCTGGGTCCGTTTTCGCCCCAAAACGATTAATTTTGCCCTAGTTCAAGTTCTAAACATTTTTATTTAAACATACCTTAAATTATTTTTTAAATTTTTAAATTTTATTAAAAATTCCATTTTTAGGTCACCCGAGACTCGAACGCCTCGTAAAATGAAAAAAAATTAACTATCTCAAAACTCGACAAAAATTGACGGGGTAGCTAGATTTTGTGAGACAAATCTAAAAGTGAGGTCCGTTTTATCATCCGAGTTCTAAATAAATTCAGGTTTACAATGTAAAACCTGGTAAAATTAAAATTTTTACAAAAAAGGGTAAAATGGTAATTTTTGCTACAGTACAAGTTAAAAATCTGAATTTTTCTAGATCTCGGATTATGAAACGGATCTCACCGTTAGATTCATCTCATAAAATCTAATTATCCTGTCAAATTTCATCGAATTTTGAGATAGTCAATTTTTTTACATTTTACGAGGCAGTCGAGTCTCGGGTGACCAATGGGCCTTTGGTCCAATGATACTCATTGCCCTGTGAGGGCTTTATCTTCTTTAGGTCAAGGGTTCAAGTCCCCCCCCCCCCAAAACAAAAAAAATTCTAGGGTGACCCAAAAAATGAGATTTTTGATAAAATTTCAAAAGTTGGAAAAATATTTAAGGTAAGTTAAAATAAAAATATTTTGGATTTAAAGCAGAACGAAATTTAATTATTTTGGGGCAAAAACGGACTGGAAAAAATAGGCCTGTGTGGCGGATTGTGGGCCAAGTATTAAGAAGTATAAATAGGGGAAAAATTAGATTTTTCCCCCCTATTCTCTTGTCCAACCATTAGCCAATAAAGAAGAGAGGGAAATAGAGAAAGTTCTCCACCTTCTCTCTACGATCTACGACTCCACGGTGCTCGGATCCACTCGGCCAAGAGGAAAAGTTACTTTCCTCGTCAAGGGCTACGCCTACGTACCAAAAATGAGGATTTTCACCGAAGGTTAAAAATCGAGATTTTCAGAAGTTTAGGTTTTGGGTTAGAAGCGGATTCTTGGGACTTCCTACGGTTGTTCCTTATGCTTCAAGAGGTAGGATTCCTTCCTACTCATGTTTATTTTACAGCCTAGGGTGTTTCATGTAATGGGTAGATTGATAAAGATATATATCTGTAAGACCTCAAAATACACCCTGGACGGCATTAAATTCTAAAACCATTCATATCATAAGAGCACTAACATAATCCCTTAAGAAACAAGACTTCATTTGTCATCCACGAATATTTACAACATTATTTGAAAGAATAAGCCCAAGTCATGGCTATTACATCTCAAAAACTAATTAAAGAAGCGCAGTAGAATAAACAAAAGAAGTTAGACTACACAAGGTTCCAAAAGAATATCCTAGTCTAGTACAAAAGGAAATGAGGTCGCTCTATGCGTCCACCTCGGGATCCACACTCCCGTCCAGTGGAGTCTCCCAAGTAGCGGGCTCCTCGACCCTTGCGTCCTCCTTCTCAAGCGGGTAATCTGAAAAATGTTAGCGATAGGGAGTGAGCACGAAGCTATGTAGAAAAATTCTGCCACACCCATACAAGGTTTAGAAAAATATTTTAAACGGTCGGTCTCAATTTTAACATAACATAGATACATAAATTGAAATAAAGCAGTGACATTTAAAAAGGATCTCAAGTTTATTTAAAAACATTACTTAAATGAATAAACGAGCACCACATACAAATAATAACTATTAATTGTCATAATCAATTCCCAACAATTCTTTCGATAGGTGGCATAATTTGTGGTAATCTCCACCCCCCTTTAGGTCACCTTTGATTCTCAAGCATCCTTACCGGGAACCTCTAGAGAATGGATGAGCATCCTTACATAGAACCTCTCACTAATCACTACATTGTTTCCCAAGCATCCTTACCGGAAACCTCTTGGGAAGGGGTGGGCATCCTTACAAGGAACCTCTCACTCATGTGTATCACAAACAACCCAACCAAGAATACAATTCTAACATTTATCTCAATTTACAAGCATCTATATAAAATCTTCAAAATATATCATGTAACAATTCCACAACCAACTAAGAAAATATATTAGATCACAATAACATCATTTTTTTACCCAACACAAAGCACTAAGATTTCAAAATTCATAATAAAGAAAGAATTTACGAAGGAAACACATCACTCTCCAAAAATTAGAGTTTTAAAACTAAAAAGGAGATTTCATGGGTATTAAACCCTATTTTGTTCAAAACATGTAATCTTTGCAAAAAAAACCTAAGAGAGGATAATTCCATAGCATATATATATACCATTAATAGCCAAAACATACATATATAAATACCCTAGCCTCAATGTAAGTGAATGAGAGAAAAAACCTACCTTGAATCCTTAGTTTGTAGGAAGAACTTGAGCTTTGATCTTGAATCTACCCTTAAATCTCTTGTTTTTCCCTTCCTTTCTTCCTCTCTAATGCTCTCTAGGGTTCCAAGAGGTGTGGGGTGAGAGTGGAGTGAAAGAAATGAGGGCAAATGGGATGAAAATGGGATTTAAAACACCTCAGCCCTGAAATTCACTGTTCACAGCCTGTTTTAGTTTTCTCCAAAATTACGATTTTACCACTAAGAATCTCCAATTTGATCCATATGACTACTCTAAGATTTTTTGACGTTCCAGATTCATTTTTAATGTTATTTTAACCTAAAAACATTTATTTTTATGATTTATCTCAAAACCAAAGTCAACGTACACCCGAAACACTAAAATTTTTATTTTACCCATCCGAACGAGCTATTAATGAAATTTTGCGTTGTTTGCAAATAAAAGATGATAAATGGTGCTTCTTAAAGCCTTTTATACTTATTTGAAGCCTAAATGTACTCATTATTCTTATATTTTGATTTAGGATGCAAATGGAGACGTTAAATGCAAAACGAAGCTAATTGGACTGTTTTGACATCGCTTCGTTATCTAGGCATAAATCTCTCATTCGAGCTCCGATTGAGATGATTCAAGATGTTATGGAATGATAAGAAAAAGCTATAAAACTTTCATGTTTTTAGTTTTGAGAGATATTTACTGTATCAAGGTCTAAATCGGACTTGAAGTTGCAGTCAGTGCACTGTTTAAGCTAATTGGGCTGTTTTGACATCACTTCGNTCATGTTTTTAGTTTTGAGAGATATTTACTGTATCAAGGTCTAAATCGGGCTTGAAGTTGCAGTCAGTGCACTGTTTAAGCTAATTGGGCTGTTTTGACATCACTTCGTTATCTAGGCATAACTCTCTCATCCGAGCTCCGATTGAGATGATGCAAGATGCTATGGAATGCTAAGAAAGAGGTCTACAACTTTCATGTTTTGAGTTTTAAGAGATATTAACTTCATCAAGGTCGAAATTGCGCTTGAAGTTGCAGCTAGTGCACTATTTATGTGCACTGTTCACGTCCTGTTTCATCTANTGTCTACAACTTTCATGTTTTGAGTTTTAAGAGATATTAACTTCATCAAGGTCGAAATTGAGCTTGAAGTTGCAGCTAGTGCACTATTTATGTGCACTGTTCACGTCCTGTTTCATCTATTTTCCATTTTCAATCCATTCCTAAGCCAACAAAATCCATCCCAAACCTCTCCAACACATATTTCTACACCAAAACTATTTAATACAAGTTCTAGGACCTAAAATTTCATATTTTCACTTATTAAAACCAAATTTTNCTAAAAGTTCATATTTTCACTTATTAAACCCAAATTTCAACTATTATTTTCACTAACATTTTAAATCTCTACTTTTCCAATCTACCAAATTCAAACACACATCACTATACATATCTACATTTTTACTACAATTATTTACTATATATCTATATACATATATAAAATAAAATGTGGGGTGTTACAATATCACTTGCCTATGGATGTAGAGTTGATGGAATTGATTAATTTGGTGAATTGGGTATGGAAAATTGACCTAATTTAAATTAAATTCCTGGCTTGGAATTGGTATGTGGTAATTACTTGTGTAATTCCATGGAACTTGATATTATGTGGGCATGCTATGTGTTTTAATTATGCCTTTGTGAACAAAGTGTGTTATTGGGATATATATGAGGAAATAACATGCTTGTGAATTATTGTTGGAAATGAAATGTTGACGTATGCTCATGGATATATTGACATTGTGATGAAATTGGTGATAAAGTGCATGCATGATATATGTATATATGTGGTTAAAGTTGCTCATATGATATTCATTACATGATGGCATGACATTGAGATAGCAATGGTGCATTACATTGCATTTGCACGGGAGCATCACATCCTTAGGCATGAGGAGACAAGGGCGTAGGCATGGGTGAGTGCATGGGTTGGTCAAACTCCATACTTGGTGTTGACGAGTGGGCTCGAGAAAATTGGATTGAATATCCAGCTGAGTCGCAAGGTTGCATGAAAAAAGATTGGGTCGGGGTAGTAAGAACGGCTAGACTATCTCTTGGGTGAGAGACTCGGTGTTCGAATATGCATTTCTGTTGGTATAAGAGCCCATAAAGTGTGTCGGTGTAAGAACCGTTTGTATAAGAATCGTTGGTGGAAGCCCATGAATTCCGTGTCGGTTGGGTGACTGTTGGTGTAAATCCATAAATATTTACCCCAAGAAAGACCGAGAGATTTTAAATAGTCATTGGGTATGTAACACAAATGGCGGGGGCTTGAAAAACCCGATTTTGATACTCACTGCATAGCATGGGGTGAATGTAAACAACCGGAGCTAGAAAAGCTCGGTTTTATACACATTGGCATTGCATGTGTCGTGGAGCCAAGAAGGGCTCGGGTAAATTGCATGAATGGGTATCATTTCATTTTATGGCATGACATGTTAGATTCCAACTTTGATTTGCTTAAATCTTAGGTGGAATGATTGTTGTTTGGAAAATGTTGCATATGAACATTGCATATGCACTTAGGTTGGGGAGTAGCCTTTGTAGGAAATACTCTACTAGGCATAGCTTACCCTATATGGGAACACATTTCAGGTGCGGGGTACATTCCGGTGGATGACACTCATTCGGGGCCTTAAGAGTGAAGAAGAGCCTGCTTATGGCTTTTAAAACCAATTTTTGTAAAACTTTTGTTAAAATTCCATTCTGAAGTGTAATCATATGGATTTGTTGTAATAGGACTTGTGTNGCTCATGGATATATTGACATTGTGATGAAATTGGTGATAAAGTGCATGCATGATATATGTATATATGTGGTTAAAGTTGCTCATATGATATTCATTACATGATGGCATGACATTGAGATAGCAATGGTGCATTACATTGCATTTGCACGGGAGCATCACATCCTTAGGCATGAGGAGACAAGGGCGTAGGCATGGGTGAGTGCATGGGTTGGTCAAACTCCATACTTGGTGTTGACGAGTGGGCTCGAGAAAATTGGATTGAATATCCAGCTGAGTCGCAAGGTTGCATGAAAAAAGATTGGGTCGGGGTAGTAAGAACGGCTAGACTATCTCTTGGGTGAGAGACTCGGTGTTCGAATATGCACTTCTGTTGGTATAAGAGCCCATAAAGTGTGTCGGTGTAAGAACCGTTTGTATAAGAATCGTTGGTGGAAGCCCATGAATTCCGTGTCGGTTGGGTGACTGTTGGTGTAAATCCATAAATATTTACCCCAAGAAAGACCGAGAGATTTTAAATAGTCATTGGGTATGTAACACAAATGGCGGGGGCTTGAAAAACCCGATTTTGATACTCACTGCATAGCATGGGGTGAATGTAAACAACCGGAGCTAGAAAAGCTCGGTTTTATACACATTGGCATTGCATGTGTCGTGGAGCCAAGAAGGGCTCGGGTAAATTGCATGAATGGGTATCATTTCATTTTATGGCATGACATGTTAGATTCCAACTTTGATTTGCTTAAATCTTAGGTGGAATGATTGTTGTTTGGAAAATGTTGCATATGAACATTGCATATGCACTTAGGTTGGGGAGTAGCCTTTGTAGGAAATACTCTACTAGGCATAGCTTACCCTATATGGGAACACATTTCAGGTGCGGGGTACATTCCGGTGGATGACACTCATTCGGGGCCTTAAGAGTGAAGAAGAGCCTGCTTATGGCTTTTAAAACCAATTTTTGTAAAACTTTTGTTAAAATTCCATTCTGAAGTGTAATCATATGGATTTGTTGTAATAGGACTTGTGTATATTAGATTTTTTTTGTGGAAAACATTGTTAAACATGTGTTTAGATGGAATTGTGGTGGTTTGGAATGGATTGGAAATGAAGAATGAAGAATTTGCAGAAAAAGAGGCAAAACCTTCCGGAAGGTCGATGACAACCTTCCAAATGGTTAATGTAAATTTTTATCCAACAGGCAAAAAATTCCGAAAGGTTTTCCAAAATTTTGAAATTTTAAGAATGCTTGGCCAGGCTTTTGGGCTTTGTGTTCCTTCACTCCTAGGATATAAATGGACATCAATTGAGTATAAATTGTAGTATATTGGACCTCGCTCGATCCAAATGATAAAACATACACAAGTTAAACATATGAGTTATAATCCCGGTTAAGGGATATGATAGACGTGATGTCGGGTTCTGCAACAATCACGAGTATTTTCGCGGGTTGACGGGTGGTCAACGATTGACAAAAGGACCCCCGATTTTAGGGGCATCACATACAACCTGTACCGTAGTGGCAAATTACCATTTTGCCTTTTTTCATAGAAAGTTTAAATTTACCCGGGTTTTACATTCTTCTCCGCTTAGAAGAATTTCGTCCTTGAAATTCACACACACATACACACTTAACGTCATGCATATGCCACAATAACATTATACTTAAAATTATAGAATTGTACCTCCATTCTTGAATAAGAACGGATAATTGGTACGTATAGTGTCCTCACGCTCTCATGTCGCCTCCTCCACGCCTCGGTGCTGCCATAACACCTTCATTAACCTCATAGTCTTGCCTCGCAAAACCTGCTCTCGATTATCCATGATGCGCACCAGTCTCTCCTCGAAGGTCCCATCAGCATCAAAAATCAACTCACCCCAATCCACCACCTGTGTCGAATCTGAAGTATACTTCTGGAACATAGAGACATGGAACATCGCATGAACACCCGATAAATTTGGCAGTAAAGCCAATCTATAAGCCACTGTACCCTCCCTCTCGAGTACCTCGAAGGGTTCGATAAATCTCGACGACAGCTTTCCTTGTTTCCTAAATCTAACCATTCCTCTTTTAGGCATCACCTTCAAGAAGACATGATCTCCCACCTCAAACTCTAGAGGTCACCACCGTCTGTCAGCTTTGAGTTGTAAGAAGATGTCTCCGTATCAGGTTCACCTTCTCTAAGGTGTCTCTAATCAAATCCAGACCCATAGAGAGTCTCTCTCCCACCTCTATCCAGCACACCGGAGATTATAAGGCCTCCCATATAGTGCCTCATAGGGTGTCATCTAGATGCTCGCCTAATAACTGTTGTTGTAGGCGAATTTCACTAAGGGTAAATACTCTTCCCAACTACCCTTGAGATCTAAAACACATGCCCGTAGCATGNAAGATTATAAGGCCTCTCATATGTTGCCTCATAGGGTGTCATCTAGATGCTCGCCTAATAACTGTTGTTGTAGGCGAATTTNGAGATTATAAGGCCTCCCATATAGTGCCTCATAGGGTGTCATCTAGATGCTCGCCTAATAACTGTTGTTGTAGGCGAATTTCACTAAGGGTAAATACTCTTCCCAACTACCCTTGAGATCTAAAACACATGCCCGTAGCATGTCCCCTAATATCTAGATGGTCATCTCCGACTGACCGTCAGTTTGGGGATGAAATGTTGTACTCATCGTCAACTGAGTCCCCATGGCCCGTTGGAAGCTCTCCCAAAAGTGAGCTGTTAACTTGAGATCCCGATCCGATACAATAGATACGGGCACCCCATGCAACCAGACAATCTCCCGTATATACAACTCGTAGAACTCCTCCAATGCGAAGGTCATTCGCACTACCAAAAAGTGTTCCGACTTTGTANGGATCCCGATCCAATACAATAGATACGGGCACCCCATGCAACCAGACAATCTCCCGTATATACAACTCGTAGAACTCCTCCAATGCGAAGGTCATTCGCACTACCAAAAAGTGTTCCGACTTTGTAAGCCAGCCCACTATCACCCACACTGCGTCATGTCTCCGCGATGTCCATGGCAAGTGGGTCACAAAATCCATNAGATCCCGATCCGATACAATAGATACGGGCACCCCATGCAACCGGACAATCTCCTGTATATACAACTCGTAGAACTCCTCCAATGCGAAGGTCATTCGCACTACCAAAAAGTGTTCCGACTTTGTAAGCCAGCCCACTATCACCCACACTGCGTCATGTCTCCGCGATGTCCATGGCAAGTGGGTCACAAAATCCATCATGACATGCTCCTACTTCCACTCAACCACCTCCAAAGGCTAGAGCAACCCCGCTGGTCTCTGATGCTCAGACTTGACCTGCTGACACGTGAGACATCGTCAGAAAAAGTCCCCAACATATCTCTTCATTCCGCTCCAATAATATTGGCGACGAAGATCATGGTACACCTTCGTGCCACCTGGATGCACCACAAATCGGGAGCAATAGAACTCCCTAAGGATCTCCTCTCTTAGATCTACTAACTAGGGAACCACAACCCTTCTCCTATACCGAAGACTGCTATCTGAGTGAATGGCCTAGCCTTCGTCACCGGTACCAGCCTGCACTTGGTCCCTAATGGATAATAACTCTAGGTCCTATCCCTGGGTTTTGATCACCCTACTCAGTAGGGAAGGTGTAGTCACCAAACTCCTTAAAACACCCTGAGCCTGAACCCAATAATATAGCCTAAACTGTCCTACAGTCTCGAGCATCCGCCATTCTCGGAAAGCCACACTAGCCACAATTCCCTGTGACTTCCGGCTAAGTGCATCAGCCACCACATTTGCCTTACCGGGATGGTAATGCAACGTGAAGTCGTAGTCCTCCAAGTACTCCATCCACCTGCTTTGCCTCATATTGAGGTCTCACTAAGTGAAAATATATTTTAAACTTTTGTGGTCTGAAAATANGTGAAGTCGTAGTCCTCCAAGTACTCCATCCACCTGCTTTGCTTCATATTGAGGTCTCACTAAGTGAAAATATATTTTAAACTTTTGTGGTCTGAAAATACCTCGAACTCCTCACCATATAAATAATAGCGCCAGGCCTTCAAGGCAATGACAATGGCTACCAACTCCATGTCGTGCATAGGATAATTCTACTCATGGTTCTTTAACTGTTGAGAACCATAAGTCACCACCCTCCCAGACTGCATCAAAACATAACCTAGTTCGTCTCTTATGGCATCACAGTACATTGTATACACTTGTCTCCTCTCTAGGACTATCAAAATAGGAGTTGAAGTAAGCCTCCTCTTTAACTCCTGAAATGCCTTCTCACATGAATCATCCCACTGAAACTTGACCTCCTTCCAAGTCAATCTCATCATAGATGTAGCTAATCAGGAGAAGTCCTTAATGAACCTTTGGTAGTACCCTGCCAATCCCAAGAAATTGCGTATCTCAAAGACTGACTTCGGCCTTTCCCAATTCATTACTACTTCAACCTTCTTCGGGTCCACTGATACACCCAAAGCCGACACCACGTGTCCCAAAAAATTTACTTTCGTAAGCCAAAATTCAAACTTGCTGAACTTGGCGAACAACTGGTGGTCCCTCAAGGTCTAGAGAACAACCCTCAATTGACCCTTATGCTCCTCTTGAGACTTGGAGTAGATCAAGATATCATCAACAAATACCATGAGGAACTGATCCAGATAGGGTTGGAACACCCTATGCATGAGATCCATGAATGCCGCCAGGGTATTCGTCAATTCGAAGGGCATCATAGTGAACTCAAAATGCTCATACCGCATTCTGAACGTCGTCTTAGGGATATCTGCCTCCCTAATCCTCAACTGATGGTAGCTGGTGCAAAGATCTATCTTGGAGTAGACCCGCGTTCCCCTCAACTGATCAAACAAGTCATCGATCCTCGGCAAAGGGTACCTATTCTTGATAGTGATCCGGTTCAACTACCAATAGTCTATACACAACCGAAGGGTCTTATTCTTCTTCTTGGCAAATAACANGAAATTGCGTATCTCAAAGACTGACTTCGGCCTTTCCCAATTCATTACTACTTCAACCTTCTTCGGGTCCACTGATACATCCAAAGCCGACACCACGTGTCCCAAAAAATTTACTTTCGTAAGCCAAAATTCAAACTTGCTGAACTTGGCGAACAACTGGTGGTCCCTCAAGGTCTGGAGAACAACCCTCAATTGACCCTTATGCTCCTCTTGAGACTTGGAGTAGATCAAGATATCATCAACAAATACCATGATGAACTGATCCAGATAGGGTTGGAACACCCTATGCATGAGATCCATGAATGCCGCCAGGGTATTCGTCAATTCGAAGGGCATCATAGTGAACTCAAAATGCTCATACCGCATTCTGAACGTCGTCTTAGGGATATCTGCCTCCCTAATCCTCAACTGATGGTAGTTGGTGCAAAGATCTATCTTGGAGTAGACCCGCGTTCCCCTCAACTGATCAAACAAGTCATCGATCCTCGGCAAAGGGTACCTATTCTTGATAGTGATCCGGTTCAACTACCAATAGTCTATACACAACCGAAGGGTCTTATTCTTCTTCTTGGCAAATAACACCGGAGCGCCCCATGGTGAAGTGCTCGATTTAATAAAGCTTTTGTCCAACAATTCTTACAATTGGACCTTGAGTTCTTGCAACTCAGTTGGCGTCATCCTATGTTGAGTCATAGAAATAGGCGATTTACTCGGATGCAACTCAATGTCGAAGTCTACATCCCTATGGGGAGGTAATCCCAGTAGTTCATCCAAAAAAAAATCCTCATACTCACACACAACCCGAGGTAGACCCAACTCCTATCTCACCTCGTCCTCCAGGGTAAGGCTCACAAGCCAACCCATCAACTGCCCATGCTAACGGGAGTCATACATGGCTTGGGATAAAGCGTCATGCTTTTCCCTTGGAACTTAAACAAACACCGCCTAGTGTGAAAGCAATTACTCTCTTCTGATCACAGTCAATGACGACCTGATGTGCCATCAACCAATCCATCTCGAGGATAACATTGAACTCGGACATGTCCATGACCCTAAGGTCCATGGTGAGTAGAATCCCCGAGATCTCTAACTCACAACCTTGACTTATATGGTCAACGCACACCGTAGCTCCTAGGGGTGAATTCACATACAATGACTCTTCCAAGGTATCAATCTCTATGTAACGCCCCAAAAATCAGAGGTCCGTAATTTAACAAAATTCAACCAGAGTCTCCTTTGTACGGGGAGCTCTACCCAAAACACAACCTGTGTAATTACACTACATTGACCACATCGGGTCCATTTATGAATAAATATTGACCACATCGGGTCCATTTATAAGTAAACATTGACCACACTGAGTCCATTTATCTATACTCATATAACCACATGCAATTTTTCTTTTACATTAAAACAATCCATATGAGTTTAAATTGTAACGCCCCAAAATTTCCCTTGGCCGGCATTATTATCTAAAATCATTCACATCATGAGAGAAACTAAATGGACTTCATAACAAAAGAGAATTTTATTCATCATCCACAATATATACAACATCACCCAAAATGATATGCCTAACTATGGCAATTACACCCAAAAATAAGTCAACTATTATCTTGCAGCAGAATAATGAAAATATTAGACTTCACATTGTCTCAAAATGAATTTATTAGTCTAGAACATAAGGGAATATAGTTCTAAATGTCCACATTGGGATTCAAATTTTCCATCTATTGGGGCTTCCCAATGTATCGGCTCATCACCTCCGAGCTCCTCCTCTAGACCATAATCTAAAAAAGATATTGTTTGTAGGGGGGGTGAGCACTAAACTCTGTAGAAAAATTCTCTCAAACTCGAACAAGGTTTTGAAAGTATATAAAACAGTCGGTCTCATTTTACAAATATCATATATAGCTTTTGAAGAAAAACATAGACATTTCAATGGATCTCAAGTTTACACAATAGCAATAATTAAATGAAAAGTAAAACCAATTCCCAAAAATAACAATTCCAACGAGTTACCATTTCCACAATAAACCATAACCAACCATTTGCACAATAAGCAATAGCCCACAATGTATCTTTTCTCAAAACTATATATCAAACCACAACTTGTATCTCAGGTATGATGTATGATAATCGCATGAATAAACACATAAAGAATATCCTAGCCCACACATACACAATTCTCTCTAGGATATCAAACTTTGAGAATGGCACCTACCGATGCATTGTCTCATACCAATGCACCGGCAATAACGAATCTGACCCAGGCATAGTATACTAATCCTCTGACATGGCACCCGTGAGCTAATAGTGGTTTGGTTCTCACAAGGCACTAACCCCACTATGAGTGGTAGAAAAGGTTCAAACCCGCACGGAGTAAAAACCACACACATCTAACCCACTCTACGATATCCGGTCAACGGCCACCCATGGTCGTCCAAACATCCANTCTCACAAGGCACTAACCCCACTACGAGTGGTAGAAAAAGTTCAAACCCGCACGGAGTAAAAACCACACACATCTAACCCACTCTACGATATCCGGTCAACGGCCACCCATGGTCGTCCAAACATCCACAAGAGATACAATATCCAATCAATTTCTCAAATCACAAATACATTCAAAAATCTCCAATTTTCACAATTTGTAAAACAATAGAACAATTTAAACAGTTAAGCAAGAGATCCTCATAAATACCATTTTGTGGTTCAATATAAAGCACTAAAGTTTTAAAATCAAGAACAAAGGAAAAAATCAAGAGAAAAATCTCTATTTCTTAAAAGAAACAAGGATTTTGAGACTACAAGGATTTCATGGCTATCAAACCATAACTTCATTCAAAACATGATAATATTTGTAAGAGTATCAAGAAATAATGATTTCATAACATATATCTAAGATTTAGAAGCAAAATATACATAGATATAAACCCTAGCCTCAATGGACAAGAATAGGAAGAAACCCCTACCTAGAATCAAGAATTCCAAGTTAAACCCAAACTTTAGAGCCTTTCTTCTTCCCTTTTCTTTTTTCCTTTTCTTTTGCTAGGGTTCTAAGAGGTTTGAGATGAGAAATGTGAGAAAAAAAAAAATGGAAGAAAAGGGCTGGAATTTGTGTTTTAAACACAGCAGTCCGCGACAGTTACTGTTCATAGGCTGATTTTTGGGTTTTCTCTAAAATTATGATTTTACCACTAAAAATCTCCAATTTGATCCATATGACTACCCTAAGATTTTTCGATGTTTCAGATTTATTTTTAATGTTATTTTAACCTAAAAATATTTAGTTTTATGATTTATCTCAAAACTAAAGTAAATTTAGACTCGACACACTAAAATTACTATTTTATTCCTCCGAACCGCTATATGTGCTAAACGGCTATCCCAAGTATTTCAGATCTCTCAGGTTCAATGATAATATTATTTTGACCTAAAAAAATTAATATTTTTACTTAGTTACCCTTAACAACCTTAAACACCTCCAAAAATTAAATTTCACAATCAATTTATCTCATAGTATTTATTCCTACTATTACAATTTGTAGGGTGCGTGCATACCTCATCACCTATATTAGCATTTCAAAAATAATTATTTGTTATATAAAGATAAGAGTGTGTGGTTTTACACTCTAAGCTCATATCCCTCACACATGATGCAGATATGAATGAATGTGATGCACTAGAGTCAAAAAACACCCTAGCCCATAAGCGAGAGAGTAGAAATTTACCTTGAATGACTGACTGATCCACTGGCTCAGTCTGAGGTGTGATAGGTGTAGACATACCCCTAGATCCCTGAAGTTCTAGCTTGTATGCCCTATTCTCGGCCTCGACCCATGCCCTGGCCCATCTGGCCTGATTGTAGAGTCCCTACTTGTGAAGTAGTAGGGGCCTGAGTAGCACCCTGGAACTGATACTGACTTCTCTGGCCCATTGTGGGGTAGAGAGGAACAAAGTAAGTCAGTGTGTGCCCCATCGATAACTGGGACTGGGATGTCCTGTAGCTCTAGGATCCCTACCTCTAAGGACAATCCCGCTTCAAGTGGCCCCACTGGTGGCAATGGAAACAAGTCCTTTGACCTACCTGATATGTCGTTCTCAGGCTTTCTCCGCCTTAGGAGGATCGACCTTGGCTTTGGCCTTTATAGCCGCGACCCTGTCCCTATGGAGTAGAAGTCCTTTGTCTCTTTTCCAAACTAGAAGAAAAGGATTTGCTCTCCTTCTTGTCTTTGGCACCCACTTCCTGGATGTTCCGTGTGTCCTCAATTTCTCTCTCAATGGTCATAGCTGTCGTGACCATCAAATCTAAGTTTTGCAGGCAGTGGCCCATAATTTTACCCTGGATGGATAATTTCATACCATACTCAAACTTCCTCACCTTGACCATATATGTGGCCACGTAGTCATCAGCGAAACGGGATAACTCAGTGAACGTAGCCACGTATTCCAACACCATCATTGTCCCTTGTTTCAAATCCAAGAATTCCCGGGCCTTTGCATGTCGAGCGGCTATTGGGAAGTATTTACCCATGAAGAGCTCCCAGAACTCTCCCCATGTCATTTCCTCCAAGTTCTTGAAGTGCTTTACCCAATTCCACCACAATTGGGTTTTTCCCTCTAACTAGAATGCAGCTAGCCTTATCTTCGTGGCATCGGAGGTGATCTCCATTGCCTCTAAGACCTTGCCAACTTGCCGGAAACAATGGTTGGCCACCATCGGATCCTCGCCTCCCTTGAATATCGAAGGCTTGTGTACCATAAATTTTTGGAGGTTACTCATGCCTCCTTGTCCCACATTTGCACTAGCTTATGCAATGGTAGCAGCCGCAGTACCAATAGCCTCTATGAAGGCATGTTAGTCAATGACCGGTGGTGGTTGATTATTGTCCCGTCCACCACCTCGACATCCTTTTCCTCTACTAGTCATCTACGCACATGTCAGATAACAATAGAATACCAATTTAGTATCCCAAGGTAGGGACCAAACTTTAAACTTTGAGACTCCTCTTCTTGTCCCCCTGGTAGAGCTTATGCCACCCACTAGTATACCTTTACACCTGAAACTATCCCGTCCCCTTGTTTTCTAACCCCCAAGGTTATGTTTTTCTAACCCTAGTGTCGCTTTTCCATATACATTTTACCATATATATACTTCACATAACATGTAGCATGCAGCACATAATAAGTAGCATTTTAAAGCACATAACATGAAATGCACAATGAATGCAATGGTCTAAATCTATGTCTAATAGGCCCTAGGTAATTTGTATACCTATGCTCTGATACCAAGCTGTGATGCCCCTAAAATCGGGGGTCCTTTATTAGCCGTTGACCACCCGTCAACCCACGGAAGTGCTCATGATTGTCGCACAACTCGACATCATGTCAATAACATCCCCTTAACCAGGATTATAACCCACACGTGTAACCTGTGTATATTTTATCATTTAATCCAACCTTGGTCCAATATACCACAATTTATACTCATTTTATGTCCATTTATATCCTTAGAATCAAAGAACCTATAGCCCAAAGGCTTGGCAAAGTAATTTTTTAAAATTTTAGATTATTGAAAAGTGTACCGGTATGCCATACCAGTACGGGTAACCCTCTGAAATAAAATCCATACCGGTACAAGTAACCCATTGGATCTGGTCATAACGGTACACCATACCGGTATGCTTTGCCCATTGGACATCGTCATACCAGTATGTTGTGCTGACTTTTGCCTGTTTCACCTATTTTTCATTTTCAACTCATTCCAACCTATATTGACTCCATCCAACACATGTATATTAACAATTTTCATCTAACTCAAGGTCCATACAACTTCGATTACATTCATTTACATGAATTTACATACCAAAACTAAGTTTTTATAACAATTTTACAAAAACTCAAAATATAGCCACATCTTGGCTTTCTTCATCCTTGAGGTCTCATGTGAGGGCCTTCCTCTAGCGTGTTTCTCGCATCTGAAATATTTTCCCGTATAGGGTAAATCACGTCCACTAGAGTATTTTCTATCGAGGCTATTCTCCAACCTAAGTACATATTAAATGTTCATGCACACTTAACAAACAACAACATCCCAAACAAAAATATATTATTCAATGTTGGAATCTTAGAAATGTCATGCCATGAAATGAGATGAGACTCACACATGTAACTCAACCCGAGCCCTCCCTGGCTCCTTTTCCCCCATGCAATGCCATGAGTATAAAATCGGGTTTTTCATGCCCCCGCCATTGACATTACACGTCCAATGACTATTTAAAAATCTCCGGATCTTTCTTGGAGTGGGTATTTATGGACTTACATCAACAGCACACAATCGACACAGAATTTATGAACTTCCACCAACGGTTTTGCATACACCGACACACTTTATGGACTCTTTTACCAACGGAATAAGTATCCGATCACTAGGTCTCTCACCCGAGAGATAGTCTAGCCCTTCTTACTAATCCCGACCCAATTTTCATGCAACTGTGTGACTCAATCGAATTTTTAATCCAACTTTTTCAAGTCCACCCATCAACCACCAAGTATGGCGTTTGATTAAACCATGCACACACCCATACCCACACCCATGTCTCATGCCCACGGTTGTGATGTTTCCGTACAAATGCAATGTAATGCATCATTGCTATATCCTTATCATGCCCCATATGAAATGAATGTCATATGAGCAAATTTAACCACCTTTATACATATTTTATGGCAATTCATATCCAAAGCATACAATTACCAATTCTATCACAATGTTGATATATCTATAAGCATACATCAACATTTTTATATCCAACAATACATCACAAGTATGGTATTACGTGTTATATGCCAATAACACACTTTATTCATAAAGGCATAATACAAACACATAGCACCAATTTCCATGGATCACATTGAGTCAATTTCACATACCCAACTCAAGATCAAATTCACTCTACCCATTTCATTAAATCCACCACAATAGTCAAGTGATATAGCATCCTATCAAAATACCCATTTCGGATAAGCTTCCTAGGTTATAAAATGAACCCAAGTAGGAAGGAATCCTACCTCTTAAAACATAAAGAGGAATCAGAGAGATTTGCTTTTCACTATGTTGGATATGTTGCATGAGAAAATAGAAAAAGGGAGTTTGTTCAAATACTCAACAGGAGTAAATTTGCAAACTTGGCATTAAGTCACCTACCTTACACTTTGTTTATTTTTCACTTGTTATTTTACTTTGTAGTGTTTCATATTGATAAATGAATAGGTTCTCAAGCATATTGGGCGAGTTAGTTCCTAACATGTTACATATTTGCACTTACATGATGTATACATATGTATGTCCTATGCTTTACTTGGTGCTTTGCAAACTTATGATTATGTTATGTATTTCTCTAACATATGATATTTTTCATGAGGTTTTGGTTTAAGTGGTGATGTGCAGGACTACGATCTTCAAGCTTCATATAAGAAGTAAATCTTGTATTTAGATAGAGATTTAGGACCTGTACATGAGAGTTGAGATTAGATTTATAATTTATTTTGTTCAATCTTTGTGGGTTGTGGTCATGATGCAATTAAGTTGAAGATCCGAAAGTGTCATCTAAGGGAGGGGATCAAGCGTTAAAACAACATTCTTCAACCTCCGTATACACTTTCATGCTTAGGACAAAGGTAATGACTTAGAAACCTACAATGAACCTTTAGTTACTTTAAACTTAGGATGATTATGATGAAAATGAAATTGGAAGTAATATGTGTATGACTCCTAGGTGATTTCAAAATAAAATATTTTCTAACAAATTTTGTATTTTGAAAACATAGATTGAGTTATTATCGAACCCCTCGTGAGACACACTCTTTAGTGTTCAAGTGGACTGGTTTTTACTTGGTTTTGTACTTCAAAAATCGCTAGAGACAGAGTTATGCTTACTAGCCTTGGCTAGAGCGATCTCTTGATGACTTAGGGAATTAGAAGGTAAAAAGCCACAAGGAACGACACAGAGCTTGCTCGAGTGGTCTTTTATGGTCGCTCAAGCAGTGCTACTCCTAGACAAGATGAAAATGTGATTTTCATTTTAGTGTCAATCGTCCTATGATCACCTTACCACCCATCGAGCGATCGTTCATGAATCTAAGTTTTCTTATTTCTTAAGACTACAATTATTCCAGACCTATAAATAGGGAGAGCCTTTAACACAACTAGGTTAAACCTTTTGTGAGATTTCTAAGAGAGAAAACACTTCTTTTACCTTAAGAGCTTCTCCCACTAATCTAGATCCCTAAATCCAAAGGCTACCATTAGAGATTCTACCCAACCTCATAACATGGTGTTGAAGATCTTAATAGTGTAAACCAAACCTCTTGGTGTGTGCATATCGTGGATCATTGGCATATCCATGATTACTCGAGGCCTAGATAAGCCATGCAATGGAGAGGTCCAAGTGAAGCTACACTAAACGTTAAAGGAGGGCCTTCAACGAAAAGACAACAAATAAAGAAGCATCTAATCATGGTACTAATTAAGGTATAAGATTCGAGCACTTGTATGTTGACTTAACGAGTAGTGAATTAAGTTTGGTAAACTAAGACGGATTCCTCGCAGCTTTTTGCGAGGACTTTTCGCGTCAACAAATCACTTGTGTTTTTTGTTGTTTACTGTAGACACTTGTGATTGTGAGCACACACACGCACTATTTGTTTATTGGAATGACCATTTGAATATCCACATCAGGTTCTCTTGCCCAAAACAACAAATAAACATCGACAACTTCATTGATACAATATCATCTCTAATGCCCAAAAATTGATATACTTTCTTTTTATCCATAACCAAAATAATTTGATAAAAAATTACTAAGGCAGAAAGAAAAAAACAAGAAAGACAAAAAAAAAATAATAGAGAAAAGAAAAATCTACAACTCTTACTACTTGGTAGCTCGAATGAAAAAATCACAAAAAATGATTTCATTGAATGTTGATAGTTATAAAGAGTATACAAACAATATAAGTATAATAACTATGGGATAGTGTCTAATTTAGCTACATAATTAGATTTTTTTTTTATGTATTTTTTAAATATTTTAACGAAAACTTTCACGTGCAATGCATGTGGTGCCTTGTTAGTCAAATAAATTTACGTGCGTTTGGTACGCAGTAATGCCTTTAAGCAAGAATGGAATGAACATGAGAATTGAATGAACATAGGAATGGAATGGAATGTGTATTACCATTCCAATGTTTGACAATTAATTGAGATTAAGTCTTGAAATGGAATGCTCATTCCATTCCAAAGTTTGGAGAATATAATTTTTATTGGAATGGAATGAAATTTAATCAAAATAACTTTTTATCATCAAATTTCTAACTTATTGCATATTTCATTATAACGAGGACTTCTATAAATTTTAAAATTTGACAAATTAGATTAAATATGTCGTAAATAAAGTCATAAAGTATCACATAATGAAAAAATTCACTAAAAAATAATAAAAATTAGAAATAAACAAGAAATAAAAAAAATAGAAATGTGATGCTTTCATCAATATCCTATATAATCCTTCAGAAATGGTACTTTTTTTTTATTAAAGAAAGAAAAATTTTATTTATTAACAAAACAAATTTACAAGAAGCAAAAGTAAGGCACTAACGCCTTAAGAGAACAACCAAAGGAAAATAAGGCACAAACGCCTATCAAAACAAACAAAAACAAAACTCCAAAACCTTCAACAACCTTAGCCCTTATTATCAAACATAATCACCTTCGTCTTTTGCAAAACAGGCAACCCATTCTGATCCTCCACCAAAAGGTCCAAAACAGAAGCAACCTCACAAGGCAACCTTAAATCTACAGAGTAATCCATTGATCGCATGCACATCACAGCCTGATCTGCAAGCCTATCTGCCACTGAATTAGTTTCACGAAATACATGGGTTAATCTAAACTTTAAACTGCTCAAAAGAACTTTAATCTTCCCCAAATAACCCATATATTGCCAAGGACACTCACTGGATTCCACAAACGGCAGCATATGTAGACTAGATCATTCAAACATCTTTACAATCCACAAACAAGTGATCATAATCCTTAATATTCGCATAATTTTTTAATGTGGACAATCTTATACAAAATACACCTAATTTTCAAAATTTGACAAATACAATAAAATGTAATCATTAACCAAATAACCTTTTTCATGAAAAACATAATTAAACACAAACTTAACAGATTAGAGTAACACAAGGGTTTTATAGACAAAAAAAAAACAACCAAAAAAATATGGTCAATACACAATCAAATTAAAGTGCTAATAAACAGAGTTGTACATAATTCTAATGCAAAAACAAGCAACCCCAAAAATATAGCACATACTTGTTTAGTACTTAAATAATCATGTTGTGATCGTGCAGCAATTATGGTGAATAATAAGGAATCAATCAATTAAGAAAGTAAGAGAAAATAGCACAGAGATTTACGTGGTTTAACAATGTGCCTATATCCACAGGAGCGAGCGGCCGTTCTTTTTAATTATTCAAAGTAGGGTTACATCNAACAATGTGTCTATATCCACAGGAGCGAGCGGCCGTTCTTTTTAATTATTCAAAGTAGGGTTACATCTTAAGTATTTATATAACCTTAGTATGGATTTAAGTATCAATCATCTCCGCTATGTTCTGCTTCGCTCCACTCCGCTACGCTTCGCCCACTCCGACATCTGCCTCATTGCCATTGTGCACATAACAAATATGAGTCACACATACTCTAACAAACCATAATGTGTATATTAATATACACAACAAAGTACAATGAGACACACAGATTGAGAACTTCATCACATATCACATATGAGAGATTAATAAATTCATTTCATCATAACCTAAACTCGGTTATTGGCATAAATTATAAAATCTAGCTTTCTGGTCTAAAACCAAAAAGGGATGAAGTTATAAAAAAAAACTACACATTACGATTTACTCAAAAAATCAGCAAACACATAATACGAAGCTAATAAATCAGTACTTAAGAGTGAGAAAAATCTCAGTAATTTCATAAAAAATTCAAAACAATCAGTTACAACGGTCTAAATCTGCAGCAATCAAATATTCCCAGCTTGATTTTCATAAATCCCCAACCAGAAGAAACCATTTGGGCAATTTGCCATGTGATATACTCTTACTCGCAATCAGATCCGATCAGTCAACACATAAAGAGTAGCGAATCAGAAAGAAACGGAGAAAAATCAACATTATACAATAGAATTGAAGAGAGATAGCATACCCGTCGAGAGATGCAAAATGCATAGAAGATGAGAATTAAGGCGAATAGGAAGATGACAAGGTATTTTGGCTGAAACAACACTGAGATCTGCTGAGAGAGAGAGAGAGAGGAAACCAGATGAGACGCGAGATAGCAAAGAGCGATCGGAGTTTTTTTCCAGATGGATTGGGCCATTACTGGATGGATTGGGGCATTACCGAGTGGATTGGTAATGAAGAATACCATGTTTCATTTGGTAATGCCTAATCCCATAATTTGTGGGATTAAGTATTCCTTTGGAATGAGAATGAATTTTAAATCTTTCAAACCAAACATTGGAATAGGCATTCCCATGGAATGTTCATTCCATTCCTAAGGCCTAATACCATATACCAAACATAGCGTTAGAGTTATAACTTACACTCTAATACAATCATTATATAGTTATTACTCTAAAATCTACGCATCAATCCAAAATAAGAAATTATTATATTTTGGCTTGGGGTTCATGTGAGCTTTGATATGTCCACATTTCTTTCTTTTTTTATTTTTGTTATTTTTTGATTCAATAGATAATAAGAGTGTCTGAGTTATTTTACTCGTATCTCAACTAATTCTCTCTTGATCTAGTCAAAGGTAAGTTATTCATGACGATACTAAAATATGTCTACATTTTTTTAATTGTTTTTATTTTTTAGTTTAATGGACAAAAGTGTTTAAGTTAACTTACACGTATCTTAATTAATCTATTCTCGGCGTAGTCAAAGACAAATCATTTACGTCAAAATTAAAAAATTAAATTTGACCTGAGTCTAAAATATTTCAAAAATTCTTGAGTTTTTATAATTTATTCTTGCTANTAAGTCATTTACGTCAAAATTAAAAAATTAAATTTCACATGACCTGAGTCTAAAATATTTCAAAAATTCTTGAGTTTTTATAATTTATTCTTGCTACCGCTTCACTATTCCTTCGAGTTTATATGCCCACACCCTCCCCACTTTCTATATATACTGCCCTTGTCTGTCCCTCTCAAAACCCTAAACCTCCACAGGTCCCCAATCTTAATTATCTCACTGAGCATACTGCTTCTTGACGGTATGGACTGCTGCTTTTCTCTCTTCTGATCTATTTTTCTTGTTTATGTGTGCTCAAGTGTTGTTTGTGTATGCTCGAATGATATGTCTAATGCAAAGGTTATTTGGTTTTGATGCGTTTTCTGGTGTCCAGATTTTAAACGCTTCCACCCTTGAAGCCATGGCACTGGTAAGTTCTTCAGATCCTCTTACGTTTGTCATTTTTTCTCACTCATGAACAGGTCTATACATTGTTTATCCACCTAGGGATAGGGGGGGGTAGTATCAGTTATGGGATTGCTTATATTCAGATTCGGTTGAATGTATGAACATATTTAGAAGTGTATCTGTATGTATGTGCATCATGTGTTCTCTATGCGTTTAATTAATCGTGAGTTTTTCTTAATGTTTTATCTTTTGCTTGTTTCTATATTTGAAATCAGTTGTACGAATTGGTATGTGGTATGCGGATGTATCTATTTTCTGGCACTTTTTTTCTCTAAAATAAGCAACAAAAAGAAGACCTAGTTCAATCAAAGTAAGGATATTTGCAATGGGATTTCGACTAATTTGTTATCGGGCACGTTCCTTTGACTATTATAGTCAGCTAGTCAATCATTTTAGCGTACATGGCCTTTTGATTTAAGGCTATTGGTTAATTATAAAAACCAGATGTTATGATTTGTTATTTGGCTCAAGTTTTATTAAGTATTTAGGCTTTGTAAAACTTTTGAGGTCATCTTGATTGGATAGAACTTCAGTTCATTGGTTGTACCAGATATGGCCTTTGTGAGTTGCAATTGTCATGGGACCCATGTTGCTATGAGACTTGTATCACACAGGCAGCAGTTTGGGTACAATTGTTGTACTAAAAATTTACTTGAGAATGAGAGCATGGGACTATGGGATTAAAATTGGGAAGTGTAAGAGGGCGCAGCTGGGGTTTGTCCCTCTATGGCCAACCATCATGTTGAAGAGAACAACTAAATGATAATCATCAAAGCATTTGAAGCAGATTTCGAGTGATCAGAATTCGAATTCAATTTAAAAACTCCATATTGAATTCGATCAGATTGTCCAGCAGATTATGTTTCTATAGCCCACATCATAACCCATTAAATATTGGAAATCGATAAAATCAGACTAATGCAACTCAACAAAAGTTGAACTTTAACAAATTACATCTTAATTTCAATTCAATATCTTCAAATAGCCACTTAATTTCATAATATGTTTCCCTATATGTATATAAAAAATTAGATCGGATCACAGTCAGATTGAATTTTGTTATATCCAAGTTTGAATTTGTGACGTATAACTCAGATTCGAGTAAGAGTATCAATCCATATCGAATTAATCAAATTTAAAGTTGGATTAAATTCAAATCAAAATTTAACCTATTGGCAAACCTAATAATGAGTGATGACTGACTGTCTTCAAGTTGTCAACTGAACTTTAAGTTTTGTGAGGTTACTTGTCCTTTCCCTTTATCCATCCATGGGATTCTATTGGTCTTGATACTTGATTAATCATTGATTTTATGTCATTGGCATTTTATGGGCACTGTTCCTTGCCAATGATAATAGTTAGCCAATTGTTTTAGTGTACGTCATTTCATGGCTTTTTGATTGTCTGTTGGTTAATTATAAAAAAAATAGTTTTTTTTTTATTTGTTTGGCTTAAAATTTTATTTAGTATTTAGTCTTGGAAAAGCTTTTCAGGTCAGCTAATGATGGGTTTGAACTTCAGTTCATTGGTTGTACCAAATAGTTTCCAGCATGGTTCAAAATATCAGCCAAGTCTGATACCACTCGGCCACCACCAATCCGATAATGATACACGATACATATATAACGCGAGTCCAACTTGAATCAGTGGCGACTCGGTCATGACTTGGCAGTATCGGTGCAACTCGGGCTCGACTCATTTGCCTCGGACAAGTTATATCGATTTTGGAACCGATTTGGTGAACCCTTCTTAAATCACGAATTTCAGACCAAAAAAAAAACCCCAATGCCAAAGAGAAAGGAAGAAGAAAAGATGCCTACTAGAAAATATTTTCAACAATTTTCAAAAAAAAATCTAATTTAAAAGGATTTCTATGGAAGAAAACAGAAATCAGAGACCCAAAAGAAAAACCCATATGAATAATCAATCATTTTTCAACCTTAAAGCATCTCGGTAAACTCCAAGAAGCTTTTAAGTCTTTTAAGACTCTTTTATGACCGTCTTTCTTAATATGTTAAAATAAATTAGACATAAATTAAATAATAAGATATATATATATGATCTATGTATGAGTTTTATTTTCTTAAATGCTTAAATTGAAAACTAATTATGGATTATATTACTGATAGTACCTTTATAATTTATTTCTACTATAGTTTAATGTTGGATGATATTTTTTAGACAAATGATGCATGGATGTTATTATTTATATTTTTTAAACAAATTTCATAATTTTTTGGGTTTTTTGTATAATATTTATTGCGTATTGACCTATATCGTACCGCGACACCGCGACCGATATGTATCATTGTCCTCCGAGTCGATGGCCAATACCGGGACTTTGAACCATGGTTGCTAGCTCAATTTGGGATTTTCATGGGAGCCGTTATTGAGAGATTTGCATCACATTGGTGGTTGTTTGGGTACAATTATTGTACTGAAAATTTCCCCCTAACAATGATAGCATGAATTGAAGTGTATGGGGTTTGTATGGGCAAAATATGCTTGATTTTTATGTGTCGTGTGGTGTTAACTGTTAACTAGTTGTTAGAAACTGTCCTATATGTAAATGTTCTCTCTATATCTTTGCTTTTCAGCTGAATTGGATACATTAATATGCCACTGTTACTTTGGAATTTGCAGTCTATATTCTGAAGTTCTGGGATATGATTAATTTGTTCTATTTGAAGTCAAGATTTGGGTTAATACGTCACTATATAAGTTGAATCTTTTACTTAGTAAATTGAAACTTATTTGTACTGATTTGATAGTTGTATTTTAACGATATTTACTTTGCATAACAAATCCACCCCACTCTTTTGATGCCATAATTGATTACTTGAAGGTTCCATGCTGCATATATGTCTAAGAAGAAAACTATGTGCTAGTAGTTTTTATACTTTTTGTCTCTTCAGGGGCATTTTATATCGTTGGAACGATACAGAGAAGATAATTATGCTTCCTGCGCAAGGATGACGCGCTCAAATTGAGAAATAATAGTTTTAAAACATCAGAACAATTTCAGTACCTTCTAATAGGAGGAGAATTTCATGCCTTAAAGGATTTAACTAGGACATCAGAACATTTCTTATACCATAAATTTGTCTTTGAAATTCTGTGTGTGCATGTATTTTGTATGTATGTGTATGAATTATATCATAGACAAATTTATCCCGAGAAATGCTTATGCTTCCCTATTAGACTTGGAATAGTACTGGACTTCCCCGCTTGGGAGTGTCTGGAGATACCACTTAAAACTGACTTCTGGCGGTGATCTACCTAGCTCTGGATTGAAGTGGTTGTTGATCTGCCTTGCAGGTTCTGCATGCGGGGAGCACAAATAAAAATGCTTTCAAGGCACTCATTGCTGCAGAATATACTGGTGTTAAAGTTGAACTGGCCAAGAATTTTGAGATGGGTGTATCAAATAAGACTCCCGAGTTTCTCAAGATGAATCCTATTGGAAAGGTAGGCAGTAATTATATGGCAAAATTATTTTCTCCCTAGTCATATGACTTAATTTCTTATTTCACTTTGATTTTTTCTTTTTTATACATGTGTAGGTACCCGTGCTTCAAACACCTGATGGCCCTATATTTGAGAGTAATGCCATTGCACGCTATGGTAAGGATTTTTGTCAATTCTGTTCCTAATCATCAGAAGTTGCAATTAAAGTTTTTGTGCTAATTTTTTTATTTCTTTACTAATGTAGTTGCTCGCTTGAAAGCTGATAATTCCCTCTTTGGCTTTTCCTTGATTGATTATGTAAGACATTGGGTCTTAGTATTTCTAATTTCTAATTTATTTTTGTAGTTTTCAACTTACGATGTAATTCCTTATATACTTTTTTTCCTTTAACTGGATGCATATTTTATTGTGCCTTTAATATTGTTTCCTATACTTTGTTT
This sequence comes from Ilex paraguariensis, assembly GCA_963454935.2. Classification (NCBI taxonomy): domain Eukaryota; kingdom Viridiplantae; phylum Streptophyta; class Magnoliopsida; order Aquifoliales; family Aquifoliaceae; genus Ilex; species Ilex paraguariensis. The sequence goes on from CAUOFW020003502.1 coordinate 1,544,216, forward strand.
TGGCAGGCTCACATTGACCAATGGATTGATTTTGCATCTTTGGAGATTGATGTCCACATTTTACGCTGGTTGTATCCACGACTTGGTTATCTTGTGTACCTTCCTCCAGTATGTCAAACTTATACCTCTATTATAGCTGTTTATTAGTAGATGTACCTGAAAGTCTTTTGATCATAAGTCAATCACTATTGTTCTCCTATTGTTCACAAAGGCTGAGGAAGCTGCAATTTCTGCATTGAAGCGAGCACTAGAAGCTTTGAACACCCATCTTGCCTCAAATACTTACCTGGTTGGACATTCTGTCACACTGGCTGATATTATTATGATATGTAACTTGGGCATAGGGTTTAGCCGGGTCTTGACCAAGAGCTTTACCTCGGCATTGCCGCACGTGGAGAGATACTTTTGGACCCTCGTTAATCAGCCAAATTTTAAGAAGATAATGGGTGAGGTAAAACAAACAGATTCTATTCCACCTGTTCCTTCAGCGAAGAAGCCTTCACAGCCAAAAGAACCTAAGGCCAAGGATGAACCAAAGGAGGCCAAGAAAGAAGCAGCTAAGCCTGAAGCTGGTGAGGAGGAAGAAGAGGCTCCCAAGCCGAAACCAAAAAATCCTCTAGATCTTTTGCCTCCTAGTAAAATGGTACTGGATGAATGGAAAAGGCTTTACTCAAACACCAAGGCAAACTTCCGTGAAGTTGCTATCAATGGTACTTTTTCCTTGTGCGTTTTTTTTTCATCGTCAATAATTGAGACTACTCTGTAAATGTGTATATTTACTATGTGTTGGTTTCCTTAGTTTATTTGCCCTTTTCACCCATCCATTTGTTATTGAGGTTCCCACAAATATCACTTTATTTGAGACTAAGGAAGTCCACTTATAGTTTGTAAATACTTATGTCATTCTCCTAGTAAAATGATACTGGATGAATGGAAAAGGCTTTACTCAAACACCAAGGCAAACTTCCGTGAAGTTGCTATCAATGGTACTTTTTCCTTTACTCGTGCGTTTTTTTTTCATCGTCAATAATTGAGACTACTCTGTAAATGTGTATATTTACTATGTGTTGGTTTCCTTAGTTTATTTGCCCTTTTCACCCATCCATTTGTTATTGAGGTTCCCACAAATATCACTTTATTTGAGACTAAGGAAGTCCACTTATAGTTTGTAAATACTTAAGTCATTCTCTTTGCATTAATTAAAAAGGAGTTGTGACAAGTGTCGCTGAAAAGTGTGCTTGTTAGAATGGAAATTGCTTTGTTTCAAAAAAGACAGGCTTTCAATTTGTTAATGGGCCTTTCCACTATGAGCTATTGAGGTGGAAAGAATAATTAAACAGCCTGGAGTAGAGTGAATAAAATCTCTCGTGGGTTGCAATACAGGGGCATAAATTTATAGACATTTTTGTTCTCGTATTTGAAAAATATTGATGACTTCTGTGTTTAAAAAATAAAACATTTTGTCTGTGTTCCAATTAAGTTGTTTATTATTTTATTCTATTGTCTTCTCTTTTCTCATCTAAAAGACGACCCTTGGTTGAAACTTGAACCAATAATCAGGAGTCTATGAATGTACTTGATAATAGCGAGACTTGGGTTTTGAGTTTGTTATTCTTTAAGAACAGATTGAATTCACTTTGCCTGAAAGCGTATACGTGAAATGGATCTTCCACTAAAAATTCATTGCACATGAAAACATAAACGTGGAGCTGTTATTCAACAAAGGCTGGTATCATGTTTAGGACATTGATCATATATACAAAGTTGATCTTCTAAAACCAGCTTATCAACTGTGTCACTTTCATTTGTTCCATTAGGTTTATCGTGTCTTATTGGCAAGGTTGCTGCTTATCATAAATATTTTTGGCCCAAGTATTCTAATGATGTCTATGACAATACAAGGTTGATGCACTAAAACCAGTTTATCACCTTTGTTACTTTCATTTGTTCCCTTAGCCTCTGGTCTTATTTGCAAGGTTGCTGCTTATCATAAATATTTTTGGTCTGTAAGTATTCTAACGATGTCTATGACAAATTTGGAGTCACAAGCATTGAATTCTTTCATTTTTTTAACGTATCAGCTAAGTGACTGTGACCCATCCACTTTTCCAGCTTCATCTGTCATCTAAGGGCCTTTTCTAGTTTCACTTAAATGACTACTTTGTTAAAAATAGTCCGTTTAAAAATTATTGAGCTTATGCATCAATATTTGAATTTTCAAAGGGAAAAGCTTGTATTCTGCACATTCCTCTTTTCTTGCTGCTGATTGGTTTTACTATAAATCAGGAAAGAAGAAAAAAAATGCTTTCTGAACAGAGTTTGGTAGTTATTGTTTCAAAATTTTTATTGAGAAAATGTCAAAGATAGCGCTCTTATCCTTGCAATCTCCAGAGTTTGGTAGTTTTTTTTTTTTAAACAGTTCTCTAGTCACGCTAGGTTTTGTTATTGGAAACAATACCCTCTGTTTTTTGGTTCGCAGGGTTCACCCTCACTCGAAATTCATAATCGTAACTTGCAGGATTCAGGATCATCTGTTTGCATGGTTGATTTTATATTGCTTTACTTAAATGGATGTCATCAATGCTCATTTGTTTGCCATCTTTCTCAACTCCCACTTTTGTACTTCGTCTGTGTACTTGGTAATTGTTCTCTACTACTACTACTCCATAACTACCTTCACGGGATTTTAAATTACAGACATAGACCTGGTATTTTCTGAAACTGGGAAGATGCAGGCTCACAGAGTTCATGCATTCTTTAAAGTTTACATTTTACAGATCGATCCCGAAAACATGCATCTGTTTTCATTCTTAAATCTTTGATCAAATTAAGTTCAGTATGCTTTAGATTGGGACTGATGGTTGTCCTTCACCTCACTTGTTTTGCAGGGTTTTGGGACATGTATGATCCCGAGGGATACTCGCTTTGGTTCTGTGATTACAAGTACAATGATGAAAACACGGTATCATTTGTGACTTTGAACAAGGTGAGTGGTTTTCTGCAACGAATGGATCTGGCACGCAAGTATGCATTTGGGAAGATGTTGGTGATTGGTTCAGAGCCCCCATACAAGGTGAAGGGATTGTGGCTTTTTCGAGGGAAAGAAATCCCTCAATTTGTGATTGATGAGTGCTATGACATGGAGCTCTATGAGTGGAAACAAGTTGACATCACGGATGAAGCTCAAAAGGAGCGTGCTAGCCAAATGATTGAGGATCAAGAACCTTTTGAGGGTGAGACTCTGTTGGATGCAAAGTGCTTCAAGTAAGTAATTAATCATCTGAGTCATACCTCAACCAAAAGGGCTCTGCCTTGTTTTGTTCTGTTAAAGTCTAGATTATCCTTCTCTTATTTGAAGCAAATACTTTTGGAAAGGCATGTTATTTACCATATGTTGTTTACAATTTTAAATGTTCCCCCTTAGTTATCTGCACTGAGGGATGCATATTTTTGTTTTCCAATATAGTTATTTCTTACCCTATGAAAACCGAGGTCAAAAAAAATGCATTCAATTGTCAGGTTTCATCTTGGTCCAAAAAGGGTTCAGGCTACAAGAAAGTTTACTTTCTAACAATTGCCCATGTTTTCAAATAGAAAGACCCAAAAAAGAAACATGATTTGGCTTGAACGAAAGCGTAAAGCCTTCATCAAGTATATTGAGATCAATTAATCCTTTAACACAATGCCTCAGACTTGTGTTGGGTTTGCATTCTCAAAGCTCTGCCATCTCAGAAACGGGTAGGGAAAAAAATCCCCCCTTTAGAGGATCCTTAATAAAATCTCAATTCTCACAAAAATCTCTATTATAGAGAGTTAACTCTTAAAAATTTATCTCCAATAGTCTCTCTATTTAGGCTAACTATAATAGAATTTAATTTGGCTATTTATATTTGGGGAGTTAAATTTACTCTTTATTTGATCATTAATGAATGATAAGACACTGATACCTTTTTCATTAAGTGAAAGATTAATTTCCTATTAGATAGAGTCGATAGAAATTGTCTAAAATAATTTCTTTATTTCAAAAAAAATTCTCTCCAAAATAAAGAGTACTATTGGAGATATAAGATAGTTGAGCTACAAAGGTTTAATACCAAAATAACTTTAAATTGCTGGTCTTTTTTAGGGAATTTATAATGACTTAAGTCTATTCCTTAAATATATTTGATGTTTACATTCTATTATTATTTGTTTAGGAAGTAGTTAAGTTCAAAGTTTTTTTGATACCAAAATGCCCTTATTTTTACGTTCAAAGGAAATTTCATCGTGAAAGCAGTTTTNAACTTTAAATTGCTGGTCTTTTTTAGGGAATTTATAATGACTTAAGTCTATTCCTTAAATATATTTGATGTTAACATTCTATTATTATTTGTTTAGGAAGTAGTTAAGTTCAAAGTTTTTTTTATACCAAAATGCCCTTATTTTTACGTTCAAAGGAAATTTCATCGTGAAAGCAGTTTTCAAACTGAAAAATCAGTTATTTTTTGATTCACGCTCAATAGAGATTTGCCAGTAAAATGTTTTCCATAAAATTTAAAATTTAAATTCAGAAGTATTTATTATTCATCTTGTTCTGCCTGTCAATAGATCCTGGTGAAAAAATCGACGATTGAAAATGGGTTTATAGCACCGACACTGGCAGTTCCATCTTGTTCTCAACTTCTGTTCTTTATATTCTTTTAAATTTTGGATGTGAATCCTCTCATGATACTTTTGCGATTCTCGGTCAATTGTTCTTTGATCACGTATCTTCTATCATGATGCATCTCAGAACCAAGTTTCAACATTTCACGAAGGACTCGCTTTCATATTTTGTTTGGTATGATGGAAAAATGAAAGGATAAAAAGTTGAAGTGATAGATAAAACATAATGTTTGATAAAGAAGACAAATAAGAAGATTGAAAAAGTGAATAAATTAAATTTTCTTTCATTTCACTAAAATCAATCTCTCCACAATTGAGAGGAAAAAATTGATGAAAAGTTAATATGTTAAAATGTATGTTATTTGTTTATATGTCATTTGATATATACATATATCATATTTATTAATTATATATTATTTATACATTAATTTCATATATAAATATACTGATAAACTATGTATTTATATTTTTTTAATAAAAAAATCAAAATTAAATTAAAAAATAATTTTTCCATCTTATCAATTACAAAAAAAGTCAATATTTCTTACTTTTCATCACTCTTACCAAACACAAATGATGGAAAAAAGGATTCCTCTCTTGAAAAAATGAAAAGTGTATCACTCACACTTTCTAACATTCCATTTTTTTCGTTTACCCTACCAAACAGATATCAATGATAAATTATCTTTAGTAAATTCACAAAATATTCGCTTGTTGTATGAGATGTAAGGTTGGATATTTTTTCTCATCCTCGACATTTTTTTTTTGAAGTGACTATGCAGATTAACATCGTTATGGTGTTGTCCAAGAATTTGTTGGCCATGGGGAGGGACGTGTTTTCCATAACGAGCCAGTTTTTCTGCACTACATTAATTTTTCTATGCAATTTTTTTATATGTGACTACTGTTTCGATGGCAAGGGTAAGTTGATTGCACTTACCCTATTTACTCATTGGCTTCTATGATTTGATTTTTTGTGGGGTTATTTTTATCCTTTAAATCTTATTTTTCACACCATTTAATTCTCTTACTTTAAACTACTAAGTTCACCCTATTTATACTTTCCCCATTAGTTACTAAACCCACCTAATCTATATTCACTAACTAAAAATTAAATTCATTCAATTTTATTTTAACTTATTATATGAGTAATGATTACAATTTGGTTTTGGTATATTAATTCGGTACAAAAATATTTCAGAAGAAGAATAAAAATTAATAAAATATTAATAATTATTTTTAAAATATTAATTTAAATTAAAATATCTCAAAATATTCCAAAGATATTAGTAAAAATATCTCAAAACATCTCGAAATAATATAAATCACATCATAATATTAAAATTTCGCTTCAATTACTATTTTTGTGTCAGTTTCTTTGACATATATTTAATAGTTTAATTAAATGGGTATAAATATGGTGAACTTAGTAATTAATAGGGTGTGTATAGATGCGGTGGGGGGTAGGGAAGAGTGAACTTGAAATCTATACATAGTAGTGCGTGAGAGTCTCCGCTAAGGAAAATGTTAGTAGTTTGAAATAAGAGAATTAAATGAGTTGGAAAAAGAGANCGGTGGGGGGTAGGGAAGAGTGAACTTGAAATCTATACATAGTAGTGCGTGAGAGTCTCTGCTAAGGAAAATGTTAGTAGTTTGAAATAAGAGAATTAAATGAGTTGGAAAAAGAGATTTAAAAAGTGGGAGTAACCCATCCTCTGATTTTTCTTAACTCATTATAGTTAATCTCAAGTAGGACTTGAACGTTGTAGCTCCCATTTTGGGTTGGCCTGAGATATTGATCAAGTTACAGGTGTTGAATAATTCTGACTAATATTTTGGTTAGTAGTTAATATTGAAGTTACTGTTTTTGTTTTATTTTTTGAAATATTAATAAATTCAATGTTACTATTTTTAGTTTTGTATGTTACTATTTCTCTCTCTCTCTCTCTCTCTCACACACACACACACACACATATATATACATACATATATATATATTAGTAATAACCTGTGCATGAAGGCACTCTATAATTCAAAACAATCTAACATTTATTATGGATCCAAAAAAATGAAGTATTGGATATGGACTCACACTAAATTGAAAGCCTAAATTACATCCTTAATACACCGCACTTTGCATACATGTTTAATAAAGTATTACAAATATAAAAATTCTCGTGAAGACAAATCTCAATGAAGAGATGGAAAAACCTAAGCTTTAATAATCAAAAACACATAAATTTATACTAAAAACACATGAAATTCATATTATAGTAAATAGATACCTAACTAGAACTAACAGTTGCACTCAAAAATATTTACTCAAAAGTCAACTTACAAGGATTTGAAAACCTGTCATTAGAAAAAAATGTCTGTGCCTGAAGACATTATGTTATATTAAACAAAAAATCACAAATTTTTAATCAAAATAATTTTTCTTTATTATTTTAAAAAATTTAGACAATCTCCCTTAAAAATAGGGCCTAAAGGAACTATCAACCATTGTTATCAGAAATGGACCAGACTGGATCGAATCGGTCGGACAGGTGAATTGGGTCCTAAACCTGTCCAGTTCACTAAAAAGATAGTTTGTACATTTGAACCATTAAAAACTCAATAAATCGGCCAGTTTTGACCAAAACTAGAGAACCTAACGATTTAATAAAACCAGCCAGTTTAAAACTTGATACATAAAAAAGTTCAAAAATCACTTTTTGGGTTGCTTCATCTCTGTCTTCTCCGATGGTTCCATCCATACGAGCAATGACCAGTGGCCAAACCAGATCCAAATTGGACTCTTCAATCATTTTCTGGAGATTAAGACGGATGCACAACCCTCGATCTCTTGTCAGTCAGCCTCTTAAGTTTTCTTCTTTTTTTTTTCTCTCTCTCTCTTCGCCAAATTGAACAAAGGAGGAGAGAGAGAGAGAGACATGGTTGCTGGTGGTTGCTTGTGTTTGTGTTTACACTCAAAAATAGCGAGATCAAAGGGTGACACATGAAAAAGATTTGTCGGTTACAAGAGAGTCTGTGAGAGTCCACAATTGTTAGACTGGTTAGAAGAATAAGAATCTTAGAATCTTGAGAGACCACAAAACGGGACATCACGAGTCAACAGTTAGAAATGATTTAGTACACATTCACGTATCTCAAGGGACAAGACCATGATCACAAGTAAATGTCAACAACGATGGATCAACAGTTGAGAGCCATATCTATAGTAGAGGATAGGCCACTGAGAAAGGATCCCACGATCAATAACAAAACTCTTCATAGAACTGGCCTGCCCTTTTTTACTTATTTCCTACTTCCGAGAAATTTTACTTTTCCTATAGCACATCACTCCGGTGATCTTTTATTGCTTTCGTTTAATGTTAAGTTCAATATTCATTTTTGCTGTTTACGATACAATGTCGTTCATACATCTCTATTTGGTGAAATTATTTAATGTCCTTGAAGTTGCAAGGCATAGAAAAGAACCTATAGGTAATCTTATGCCTCACTACATTAGCCTGAACAGTTACTGATGAGCGCATAATATTGCATATTTAATAACCTTATTACATGCATTTTGACTCAATTTTGCATTTAATTACTTAGAGTTAGTCGAATTTGAGAATAATGTGAAATTTTGATGTTACAGGTAATCATAGGATAATGATGGTTTTTGGAACCCTACAACTAAGTGTGGATGAGTGGTGAAGAGATGGACACATTAGATGAGGATTTGGAGGCTTCAAAAGTGAAAGAAATCAAGAAAACATAGTGGAACTGGTACCCAAGTGGTTAGAAGCTACTGGAATATTGGTACTAGTACCTACGCCATTTGGTACTGGTACACCGGTATTTCCCATTTTTTATCATGACCCACTTCGAATTGAAAAAGTACAAAACATGAAAGTTGTAAATTTGGATGTCCTCTATATTCTATCAAAATTTTAGCTCAATCGAACGGTGAGAACAAAAGTTATGACAAATCTACAAAAATTGGTCTGAGTTGTCATTAAAAATGCAAAATACTTGGGTACTAGTACCCAAGTGTCGGGGTACCTGTGATTAGTAGTTAAAATTAACCTATTACTATGCTTCTTTAAGACTAATTATACTTTGATGGAGTTTAAATGATAGCATTTCAGGCCATAAATTGTACAAAGGACTAAAGGCGATGAATGTCAAACTTTCATGCAACACCAGTATATTCTGGAGCAAAATTGGAAAAGGTTGGATCAAGCCTAACATGTTTGGACGCCAACTAACGTTCAAACATCCACTTAAAGCCCAGACTGCTAAAAGATGGCGTGTTGCAGCCAAGAGAGAAGACTCTGAGGTACTTGAGTACCATGTTCGAAAGTTAACTCACGTTCGAACGTCCACTTGATTTGATTGAAGACTAGAGTGATGACTGATGAGTGCAAAATGCCAAGTTCTGCATGAAGTATGGAAGTGGATTTTCACAGAAGACCACAGACCACCTGAGTAATATGGCCAAACCCCATCTGGTATTCGAACGCCCCTAAAGCAAAGACAGAAGACACGTTCGAACGTCAGACCACGTTCGAACGTCTATAAAGCCAAAACAGAAACAACGTTCGAACATTAACTCACGTTCGAACGTCCTCCACAGACTGCCTACAGAGTAGTTGGTTTTCACTTAGATTGGGCGACATACACTATTCATCCTCTCTTATCTTCCCCCCTCCCCTTCCTTGCCTATAAACACTCCCATTAGGGGAGCTTTAGGTGTGCAATTTTATTTCTTGTAAAGTAGGGAGCTAGAGCTTGATTAGTAGGTTTAGACTACACCAAGAACTAGTAAGGAGTTTGTATAGAGGCTTAGACTCCCACTCATTTTAATTAATCTTAGATGTATGTTATATTTGCTTGTATCAAGAGAGTCAGTTCATTTCTTGGTTGAGGAAGCAAACCTCCATCTATTGGTTGAGGAAGCAACCCTCCACTTATTGGTTGAGGAAGCCACCCTCCAAAAGTGACTAGTTTTCTTCTACTTTCATTGTTTATATCTTTCACTTCCATTGCTTGAGCTTCCTTCTTCCTTAGAAGAGTGAAACTTTTCCACTTTTCTAGAGCTTTACCAAAGCCGTGAAGGGTGAAACGTGATTCACTTATTCTTTGGTGAAGATCGGCTCTTCGCTTATGTACTTTACCTTGTAAGTTCTCTACTTGGAGGGATGAGTATCACTCACTTTTCTAGCTTTATCCAAGCCATGAAGAGTGAGTAGTTTCTCATTCACTCTTTTAGTAAGAGGTGATGAACATGTATTGATTATCGAGAAGTTTTATTTGTGCATTTCCTTTATACTTTAATGCTTTATATTTCACTGATTAAATGACTGAATGAATCTAGCAAAGTTAAGGTACTTTGTATAACTATGGGTTCTTTCTATGTCATGTATGAATTTTGCATGGAAAGACCCGTTGGTTCAAGGCACGTACCTTGGCTAGATCTTCATGACAATATTTCAATTTTCACCATTATTGTGCTTTATCTAAAGAATGGAACATTAATGCCATGGTTGGATGCCTTGTAGAAATACTTGCTTGTTTGTAGACGGGTTAAATCTCGGCACAGACAATTCTTGTAAACTTCTAGAAAGGTATCGGAATCATGTGCTTAATTCTCACAGTTCATCTTTATCTTTCGATTAACTTGCTGTTGACACCGGAGTTAATTGAGTTATAAAGCACAAGTATGATAAACCGAATGATCAACTACATATTCTGATCCTCAAGCTAAAGGGTGACTGTTTTACATTTTGAATTTATCTTATATTTTGTCTAGAAAACTCTTGGAAAGAATCTTCTATTCTATTCAAAGAAATCCCATAACTTCAAACTCTTAAGGTTTCCAGTTACTTGGTCTTTGTCACTACTTACTTTAGAACACCAATCATAGTTCCCTGTGGATTCGACTCCGGGCTTAACCGAATTATTATTATAGCTTGACCGCCTGCACTTGGGTGTACACATTTCGGANTTGTCACTACTTACTTTAGAACACCAATCATAGTTCCCTGTGGATTCGACTCCGGACTTAACCGAATTATTATTATAGCTTGACCGCCTGCACTTGGGTGTACACATTTCGGATTAAGCCAAGTGCTCCAGTTAAAAAAAATCAGAAATCTAGAGTTAAAGTCGGGATTTCACCAAGAATAACCCACACTTTTCACTAGATCTATATATATCTCTTTTTTTAGGAGTTTTGAGGGACAAGAGAGTTAGAGAGGGAGGCTACCTAAGCTTAGGAGTAGTGTAGAGAGGGAAAGCTAGGGTTTTTGGTTTTCCTTCACCATTTTCATTCTTGTGAGCTTCAATCTATATGTAATCTTTCTTTCTAGCACATTAATCTTGTTTATTTCAAGTTGTATTGAATATTACCTGGGGTTTACTATTTCTATTGCTTGTATTTGAGTATTTTCTCTTTAAACTTTACATTTTTGTGTATGAATGCTATTTATTTTGTGGTTTAAACTTTTTCTTGCATTAATACAAGTTCGTGTTTGATTTCATTACCATGTTTTTCTCTTTAATGTTTGTTCTTGCCTTTATTATGAGTAGCTTTAGTTGGTTAATCGAAGAGGGATTTCCTCTTGGGTATTTGAAATTGTCTCTCTTTCATTCTTTCTAGTAGTGTAAAGTGTTTGGTTTGACTAGGTTGAGTGCGAATGAATGTGGTTGTGGGATTTTAATACACTGTAGACTTGTCATTGGGTATGCTCTTGTCCAAGCAACTACATTCATTTCTCATTTCCTACGAATCAATCAAACACCTAGGCACCATTGATTAAATAGAATGAATCGATTAGACATACCCATTGGAATGAACTCTTATGGATTAGACAACTGTGTTTTTACTTGCATATGTCTCAAAGCACAAACCACTAAACTTCAGGTCACAATATTTTCCATTTTTTCCTTTTACAAATCACTTTTGAAAATACTTGACCTTTCTTTCCCTGAGGAGATGGCCTTGGAATACCATTCCAAGTAAAACACGATACTATAAGTCTCTCTACACTAAGGGAGCATTTTTGCATATTCACACACGTTTTTGTTCATCCACACACAATTTCCCTACATCTTGCATGAGCTTGAGTGAGTGTGACATTCACCCTTCATTATAAGCCATACACATAATCGGGTTTGTGTGGAAAGCAAGGGAAACATCCATGAATTTTTGGCGCTGTTTTTGGGGAAGGATATGCATCAAGTTTCGAAGGTGATTTAGGACGACAAAGGTAAGTCTCATGATTTTCATCACGGGCCAAGGTATGTCATTTCGATTGTAAATAGTTTGTTATAGTTTTTGTTTTATGTAATGTTTCCAAATTTTTATGAAAATGTGTTAAATGCCCCAAAATTTGAAGAGGAGTATGAGCACATCACTAGTTAGGGGCCATTAAATTATATGATTCAAGACTTTGCATCTGAGGGATCAATTTCAATATTAACCCCCAAAATTTTTTTCCATGACTATTATGTTGCAATGAGTTATCCGAGTTATGGTTAGAAGAACGAACCTTATAATTTTTCATCTGATTTCACACCACAAAATAAATTTTGTCACTATCCAACATATGAGGACTCAACCGAATAAGAATTGACAAATATTCTTTGTTTTTATGCAATACCAAATGGAAATTAATGCCCAAGTAGCCCAACAATTTTCTGAAATTAGAGATGACCTTATTGCATTAGTAAGTCATAAATACTATCTATGAAGAACAANTTTTTTATGCAATACCAAATGGAAATTAATGCCCAAGTAGCCCAACAATTTTCTAAAATTAGAGATGACCTTATTGCATTAGTAAGTCATAAATACTATCTATGAAGAACAACATCTTGTGCATAGTCAATGTATTGAGGATGATTATTTTTATGGAATGCAAATCGATGTTGAATCTCCCACCACTCTTTATTATAAAAAATTTAATAAAGTTATTATCTCATATGAGGCTAATAAGCCCAAGGTCAATTTGTCATCAAAGAGTGGTATTGAGGTTCACAATTTTCAACTTGGGGAGGGCATTGAAATGGAGTTAAGTGCGAAATTTTATAAAGAGAAATTGTATACTCTATTGTTGGAATTGCATAAACTTGTGTGCACCTCTGTTTTGTTGAGATTTTTGATTATTATCTTTTGTATTGTTGGATAGATTGGTTAAGAAAGACATTTATATACCAAAAAACTTTTGAAATTGTAAGACTCGGTAAATTTAAACTTTTTACAAAAAGGACAAAATTGTAATTTGTCGCTACAGTACGGGTTAAAAATCTGAATTTTTCTATATCTCGGATGATGAAACGGACCTTACAGAGATAGTCGGATTTTTTACGTTTTACGAGGCAGTCGAGTCTCGGGTGACCCAAAAATGAGATTTTTGATAAAATTTCAAAAGTTAGAAAATTATTTAAGGTAAGTTAAAATAAAAATATTTTGAACTTAAATCGAGACGAAATTTAATCGTTTCAGAGCGAAAATGGACCCGGGGAATATAGGGCCGTGTGGCACATTGTGGGCCAAGTATTATGAAGTATAAATAGGAAAAAAAGTCAAAATTTTCCCCCATTCTCTTGTCCAGCCATTAGTCGATAAAGAAGAGAGGGAAATAGAGAAAGTCCTCCACCTTCTTTCTACGATCTTTGACTCCACGGTGTTCGGATCCATTCGGGCCAAGAGGCAAAGTTGCTCTCCTCGTTAAGGGCCATGTCTACATACCAAAAACGAGGATTTTCACAGAAGGTTGAAAAACGGAATTTGAGAAAATCAAAGGTTTGAGCTTGATTGAAATTCTTGAAGGTTTCTACCAAGTGGGTTACGCTTCAAGAGATAGAGTCCCTTCCTACTTGGATTTATTTTACAACCTAGGGTGTTGTATGTAATGAGTAGGTTGATAGAGATATATATCACTTGCCTATGGATGTGGAACTGATGAAATGGGTCTGAAAAAGGTTTAACAAATGAATTCCTAGCTTGGAATTGATATATGTGGTGATTGCGTGTGTAATTCCATGAAAATTAAGTACCGTGGGGTTATGTGAATTTGCCCTAAAGTGATTCATGAAAAAATTGTATTATGTGGGTATGCTATGTGTTTAATTTATACTTTGGAAGTTAAGTGTGTTATTGGCATATATGAAATAACATGTTTATGGATTATGGTTGGATATGAACATGTTGATATATGCTCTTTGATAAATTAACATTGAGATGAAATTTGGCTATTATATGCATATGATATGAGTGGCCATGCAATTTGAACATATATGTTAAAGTTGCTGATATGACATTCATTACATGTGGGCATGACATTGAAATAGCAATGGTGCATTACATTGCATATGCACAGAGACATCACATTTTATGGGTGTGGATGCATGGTTGGCATCAGGCATCACGTAGGTGGATGATGGGTGGGCTCGGGAAAGTTGGATTGAATATCCAGCTGAGTCGTAAGGTTGCATGAAAAGAATTAGGCCAGGTAGCAAGAAGGGCTAGACTATCCCTCGGGTGAGAGACCCGGTGATTCGGATACACACTTTTGTTGGTATAAGAGCCCATAAAGTGTGTTGGTGTACACAAAACCGTTGGTGGAAGTCCATAAATTCCGTGTTTGTAGGATGACCGTTGGTGTAAGTCTATAAATACCCACCTCAAGAAAGACCTACAGAATTTTAATTAGTCATTGGGTGACTTGCTTTTAGTTGCATGAATTAGTCTCATCTCAATTCATGACATGATATGCAAAGATTTCAGCATTGAATAATATAGTGTGGTTGAGATGTTGTTGGTGGTAATGTGTTGCATGAACATTCATATGCACTTAAGTTGGGAAATAGCGTTTGTAGGAAACATTCTACTGGACGTTGGCTCACNCGAATTAGTCTCATCTCAATTCATGACATGATATGCAAAGATTTCAACATTGAATAATATAGTGTGGTTGAGATGTTGTTGGTGGTAATGTGTTGCATGAACATTCATATGCACTTAAGTTGGGAAATAGCGTTTGTAGGAAACATTCTACTGGACGTTGGCTTACCCTATACGGGAAAATATTTCAGGTGTGAGACACACACCGGTGGAAGGCTCCCAATTCGAACCCCATGGATGAAGAAAGCTGGAATGTGGCTTTTGTTTTGAAGTTTTGTAAAACTTTTGTTAAAAACTACATTTTGACATGTAAATGTATGAATCAAATGTGATAGAACTTTTATGGATCATGTATAATGTAGAAAACTTCATTGTACTTGCTTGGGATGAATTTGGAAAGGTTTGGAAATGAAGAAGGAAGGATTTGTAGAAAAACAGACAAAACCTTCCGGAAGGTCGATGAAAACCTTCCGGAAGGTCTTCACATTTTCTAAAATGAGAGAATCTAGTATGTAACTTCTTCCGGAAGGTTGAACACTCATTCTGGAAGGTCGACACATTTTTCTTAAAGATAGGATTCCAGTATGCTCAATCTTCCGGAAGGTTTATGAAAACCTACCGAAAGGTTCTCACAAAACTTCAAATTTTTGAATTCTTTCCCTCAGTTCTTGGGCAATCTTTTCTCTTGTTCAAGGGTGTCCTATGGGATAAAATGACTATAAATTAATGTGTAAAGAACCACGATTGTGTGGGTTATAATCCCAGTTAAGGGGATGTGATAGATGCGATGTCGGGTAATGCGACAATCACGGGTATTTCTGCGGGTTGACGAGTGGTCAACGGTTAAAAAAAAAAGACCCCCGGATTTTGGGGTGTCACAAAAAAAAAAAAAAATTAATGGGCGCAAGCTCATATCCAAATCGAAGCTGAATTGACATGAGTCCTTTTTGTTTTGTTTTCATGTACATAGTAGTTAGATTTTTTTAGTTATATTTTTATATTCATGATGTTGTATTGTAGATTTTAGCATTAAGTTGTTTACCTCTTCCCAATTTGGACTCAATTCATTTTGAGCATCATCGTAATAATTCTTAATTAGTATTATATTCGAGTCTACGTTGGAGAGGGGGGGATGTAAATAAGCTTTTTTGTATTTCTTTTNCACTCCCCTCAACGCCACTGTCGGGCACATTCTATTCCAGATCTAGGATGACCCCGCAGTAAAGTCGCCAGGGAGAATGAAATCTCTCCCAAACTGTAGGAATCCGAACAAATATTATCTCTTCCATCGTGATCACGACCATGACACAAACGATTGTTATGNATGAGTCCTTTTTGTTTTGTTTTCATGTACATAGTAGTTAGATTTTTTTAGTTATATTTTTATATTCATGATGTTGTATTGTAGATTTTAGCATTAAGTTGTTTACCTCTTCCCAATTTGGACTCAATTCATTTTGAGCATCATCGTAATAATTCTTAATTAGTATTATATTCGAGTCTACGTTGGAGAGGGGGGGATGTAAATAAGCTTTTTTGTATTTCTTTTTCCTTTAATGTTTATATCACAAAAGGGGAGAGGGGGTATCTTATTTATCATGTTACTTTTGTTTTTCTCATTGAATGATTCCTTGTGTGTTAAGGACAGTGCATGGTTAAAGTTGTGGGGGGGGGGGGGGGGGGGGCACCATTTACATGTTACACCATTTTTTGTATAGAATAGTTGGCAATGTGAAAATTTTGAATTTTTTTTTAAAAATTGGAATTTTTTTCATGGAAATATCTAATATTGAACTATATTCCCCTATCCTAATTATTATGGGATCTATGATTACTTGATCATCATTTTAAACTTTGAACACATGAGTACACCATAGAAGCTTATCCTATGCCTAAGTATCACATACGTGTCTTCATTTGAACTCAACCATAGTGAATGTGTTATTTTGGCAATTTATTGACTGGATCCATATTTTAGAGTTTGACATACATAGTGGAGATGAAGTAAGTACCCATGTGAGCTTTAGTACCAATCCTTGTTGTAGGGAACTTACATTTTGTGATGCCTCAAAATCCAGGGGTTCTTTCTCAATCCGTTGATCACTCATAAACCTGCAGAAGTACTTGCATATGCCGTATAACCCAACACTTCGTCATTACATCCCCTCCACTGGGATCGTAACCAACACAGAGTTTGGGCAGAGTCTCTCTTGTACCAGAGCACAACGCAATGCATGACTTGTTCACCCATTACTTGTATGACCATGCCAAGGTCCAATCCCCTTAATTAGCACTTGATTAAACCAATTTCATCATTCAAATAAGAAGGCTCAAGGTCTAAAGGTGTGGCAAAGTTTTATTTAAATTTTGAAAATTTAAGATGAGGTACCGGTGCTTGAGCCTTCTGTTTGATAGGTACCGGTACCTAAGTGACGTCGTACCAGTACTTGGATCTTTAGTTTTTCAGGTTCCCACTGTTTGCTAGGTACCAGTACCTCTATGTCTTGGTACCGATACCTGAGTCCACTGGAATCCCAGTACAGGTACCTAGTGGGCTCAAGTACCGGTACCTAGGTCATCCAACAACAGGGTACTGGTAATTAATCACTTAGGAACGGGTACCTAAGCCCAAATTTTTCCCAATTATTTCAATTTTCAACTCTTAACCATCCAAACTCATACAATATTCATCCATTCATTCATTTACATCAAAATTTTGTCCAAAGAGTTCATTACATGTCCCCATTACACAAAATTTACAATTTCAAAATGAATTATGTAATCTATTTCAAAATGAAATTCGAGAGCCACAATTCAACTCCACTGTCAACACGGAACCAAGTGAGGGCCGTCCATCGGTGTTTGACCAACACCTAAAAAATGTTCTCATAATGGGTGAGCCACGCTCTATAGGGTATCTCATAAGGAGGCTACTTCCAACCCAGATGCATATGAAATATTCATGTGACGTCCCTAAAACTAGGGGTTATTTGTTTATCGTTGACCACCCATCAACCTGCAGAAATACCCGTGAGTGCCGTACAATCCGACATCACGTCAATAGTATCCCTTTATCCAGGATTTCAACCCACACATGTATCCTATGTGTATTTTATCATTTAATTCAACCAAGACTCAATATGCTCTAATACATCTCATTTAATGTCCATTTGTATCATTGGTACGAAGAAAATCAAAGCCCAAAAGCATCACACTTTAATTATAAAATTTCAAAATTTTGGAGAGAGTACTGGTACTATTTGGTCACTGGTCTTGGCAGTACCGGTACTGTCTGGACTGTACCGGTATTATCTGCCTTCCAAATTTTTTTTTCAAAGTTTTGGAAAGAATACCGGTACTGTCTGCTTGCTGGACCATATTGTATCGGTACTCTCTGCCCAGTTTAGCTTATTTCCACTGTTTTTCCATTGCAAAACCATTCCAAATCATCTCATTTTCATCCATAACATATATAATGAAGTTTTCTACATAAAACCTCATTTACACAAGTCCATTACAATTTATTTACATAAATTTACATGCCCAAAACATGTTTTTATCAAAGCATTACAACATTCAAGGTTAAAGGCCACAAGTCGGCCTATCTTCACCCTTGAGGCCTTGAATGCGAGCCCGCCGCCAACACGAACCCCGCACCTGAAATGTGTTCTCGTATAGGGTGAGCTACGCTCAATAGAGTATCTCCTACATAGGCTATTCCTCAATCTAGATGCATATGAAATGTTCAGAATGCAACCAATCAATAATTTAAAACATTCCAATCAAGAATATGCATCCAATGATAGGAATCTTTTTTGTCATGCCATGTAATGAGTTGAGACTCACTCATGCACTTTAACCCGAGTCCTCACCTACTCCCATAACATCACCGACTCCCACAACACAATACAATGCACTTGTGAAATGAAACCGTCATTTGATGAAAAATCCATCTAATGATTGTTTGAAATAAAAGTTATGTTTTTATAAAACCAAACCATTGATGGATGTTACCCATTGAATGGATGTTTAAAAACCAAAACCTTGTGTCTTTGTTGGGCAACGGATTTTGGTACACCATCACACTTTTGTGGAATTTCACCGCCGGAAAGTGTGTGAACTAAGTAGCCGGGTTTTGCACCCGATGGAGAATCTAGCCCTTCTTACTATACCCGACACAAGTTTTTCATGCATGTAACCGTGTGACTCAGTCGGATCTTCAATCTAACTTTCCCGAGCCCTCCCATCAAGCACCAAGTATGGTGTTTGATTAAACCATGCACCCACACACCCACACTCATGCATAAAGCCCATGAATGTGATGCCAACACCATGCCCAATATGCAATAATGCCAAATGAGCAATTAAACCACATGTTCCATGACAATTTATATCACATGCATATAATCACCAAAATTCATTTTCATGTCAACACATCAACTAGTATATGTCAACATTTATTCCCAACACAAAGCTCAAGTATGGCATTTCACAAACTCATGCCAATCACACATAATCACAAGGCATAATATAAACATGTAACATGCCCACATAAACCANCAACACCTTCACTAGCCTCACGGTCTTGTCTCGAAAAATCTGAACCCAACTATCCATGATGCGCATCGATCCCTTCTCAAAGGTCCCATCCGCATCAACAACAAGCTCACCCCAATCCACTACATGAGTTGGATTTGGGGTATATTTCCAGAGCATGGGAACATGGNTTCATGTCAACACATCAACTAGTATATGTCAACATTTATTCCCAACACAAAGCTCAAGTATGGCATTTCACAAACTCATGCCAATCACACATAATCACAAGGCATAATATAAACATGTAACATGCCCACATAAACCAATTTTCAAGGGATTATACAAGTAACTCCTACATATTAAATTCAAAGTAGAAGTTGAATCAAACCAATTCCACACCTATTTCCTCATTTCTATAACCATAGACTCATTACCATAACAAGAGGCAAGACATAGTAGTTCCATACCCCTAATCATCCCTTATGAACGCCATAAGTTGGAAATAAATCAAAGTAGGAAGAATCTTACCTCTTGGAGCGTGAGATGAAGTGTGGGGAACCTCAAGAACACTTCCAAGCCCCAAAACTCTTGATTTCACAAAATCTCCTCCTTGGATCTTCGGTGAAATCCTTCATTCTTGGTACGTACGCATAGCCCTCATCGCGTAAACCAACTTTAATTCTTGGTTCAAAGAATTTTGACCGACGGAACTCCTTGAATCGCAAGAAGAAAGGTAGAATTTATAGGTTTTCTCTCTTCTCTCTCTTTCCTCTCTTCAACGACTGATTTAGCCGGTCAAGTGGGTGAGAATATCTGATTTTTCAGATATTCAGCCTCTATTTATACTTTTTAATTGCGCGGTCCATATTGCCCCGCACGTTTATTACTTCTGAGTCTGTTTTTAACCCAAAATAACTTAATTAATTCCCGATTTCAGTTCAAATTAATTTTATTTGAACTTTTATCTAATTATAAGGAAATTTTATAAATTCTATTTTTGGGGACCTTTGTGAGGTCATTCGTTATTCAATTGTCTCGTAAAACGTATAAAATTTGACTATCTCAGAATTCGACAAAAATTGACTTGGCAGCTCGATTTCGCGATACGATTTCAATGGTGAGGTCTGTTGCATCATCCGAGCTCTAGAAAAATATTGATTTTAAACCCGTATTATAGTGATAAATTACTATTTTGCCCTTTTTTCAAAAAAAAATTCAAATTTACCCGGGTTTTACATTCTTACCCCCTTAAAAGAATTTCGTCCTTGAAATTTACACACACATATACATTCCAACACATGCATATGCTACAGTCATGCAACATAAAATGACTATAAGAGTGTACCTCCATCCTCAAATAAGAAAGGATAATTGGTACGAATGGTATCCTCGCGCTTCCATGTTGCCTCCTCCACTCCTCGGTGTTGCCACAACACCTTCACTAGCCTCACGGTCTTGTCTCGAAAAATCTGAACCCAGCTATCCATGATGCGCATCGATCCCTTCTCAAAGGTCCCATCCGCATCAACAACAAGCTCGCCCCAATCCACTACATGAGTTGGATTTGGGGTATATTTCCAGAGCATGGGAACATGGAATACCGAGTGAACAACTGATAGATTTGGCGGTAACGCCAACCAGTAAGCCATTGTACCAACTCTCTCGAGCACCTTGGAGGACCCGATATACCTCGGTGACAGCTTTCCCCCCTTACCAAATCTGACCACTCCTCTTTTAGGCATCACCTTCAAGAAGACATGATCTCCCACCTCAAACTCTAGAGGTCACCGCCGTTTGTTAGCGTAGCTTTTCTGCCGACTTTGAGTTGTGAGAAGATGCTTCTATATCAAGTCCACATTCTCAAAGGTGTCTCTTATCAACTCTGGACCTGTAGAAGATCTCTCTCCTACTTTCGTTCAACAAATCGGAGAACGGCATGGCCTCCTATATAGTGCCTCATACGGGGCCATCTGAATTCTCACCTAGTAAACTGTTGTTGTAGGCGAATTTCACTAAGGGTAAGTGCTCTGCCCAGCTACCCTTGAGATCTAGGACACATGCTTGTAGCATGTCCTCTAAGGTTTGGATGGTCCTCTCTGACTAGCCGTCCGTCTGGGGATGAAAGGCAGTCTCATCATCAACTGTGCCCCCATGGCTCGTTGGAAACTCTCCCAAAAATGAGCCGTAAACATGGGATCTTGATCCGATACTATAGATATGGGCACCCCATGCAACCGGACAATCTCCTGTATATACAACTTGCAGAATTCCTCCAATGTGAAGGTCATCTGTACAACCAAGAAGTGTGTCGACTTTGTAACCCGATCCACTATCACCCACACTACGTCATGTCCCCGCGATGTTCGTGGTGATATACTCCCACTTCCACTCAGCTACCTCCAAAGGCTGAAGTAATCTCGCTGGTCTCTGGTGCTCAGCCTTAACCTGCTAACATGTTAGACATCGTCTGACAAAGTCTCCAATGTTTCTCTTCATCCAGCTCTAATAATACTGGCGGGGAAGATCATGGTACATCTTTGTGCCACCTGGATGCACAGCAAAACGGGATCAGTGAAACTCTTTGAGAATCTCCTCTCATAGCTCTACAGACTAGGGAACCACAATCGTTTCCCTAAATCGAAGACTACCATCCGAGTGAATGGTCCAACCCTCGTCACCTATACCTGCTTGTACTCGGGCCCTGACCGATGATAACTCTATATGCCATTGGGACTCAATCACTCTGCTCAGTAGGGAAGGTGTGACACCGCAAAATTTGGGGGGTCATTTGTTAACCCATTGATCATCCATCAACCCGCGAAAATACCTGTGAATGTCGCATGACCCGACACCACGACTCAATAATAAAAAGGTTTGGATAGGGTCCCCCTAGGACCGGGAACTCCCAATTACTTAACTTGTGTACACCATAGTTACTAGACCCATCCTAGGTCTAACACATCACAATTTATACTCCATTATGGTTCATTGACATCATTTGAATGAGGGAACACATAGCCCAAAAACTTGGGAAAGTATTCTTAAAATTTCAGATTTTTAGAAAAACAATTGGGAAGGTTTTACTTACTATAAAAGTTCTTCCGGAAGGTTTTCTTCAACCTTCTGGAAAGTTTTGTCTGCTGGATAAAAATTTACATTAATCTTCCGGAAGGTTGTCATCGACCTTCCAGAAGGTTTTCCTTGTTTTTCTGCAAATCTTTCCTTCTTCATTTCCAATCCATTCCAAATCACCTCATTTTCATCCCAAACATGCATAATGAAGTTTCTACATTAAACCACACTTATACAAGTTCATTATCATTCATTTACATAATTTTTTTTCACAATAATATTACAAAATCCAAAAATTACACAAAATGTGCTATATAAGCCACAAGTCGACTTTCTTCATCTCTGAGGCTTCGTGTAAGGGCCCTCCATCGGCATATATCCTGCACCTGAAATATTTTCCTGTATAGGGTGAGTTACGCCCAATAGAGTATTTCTTACAAAGGCTACTCCCTAACCTAAATGCATATGCAATGTTCACATGCAACATTTCACAAACAACAACCGTTCTGATAAAGACTAATCAATCTATGTTGGAATCTAACATGTCGTGCCATGATATGAGATGATACCCACTCATGCAACTCAACCCGAGCTCTCACCAACTCATTTCCCCCATGCAATGCCATGAGTATTAAGACCGGGCTCTCCAACCCCCGCCATTGGTCTCACTCATCCAATGACCATTTTAAATTTTTTTGGGTTTTTCTTGGGGTGGGTATTTATGGACTTACACCAACGGTCATCCAACCGATACGGAATTCATGGATTTCCACCAATGGTTCTGCGTACACCGACACACTTTATGGGCTCTTATACCAACGAAAGTGCGTATCTGAATACCGGGTCTCTCACCCGAGAGATAGTCTAGCCCTTCTTGTTACCTCGACCCAATTCTTTTCATGCAACCTTGCGACTCAGCTGGATATTCAATCCAACTTTTACAAGCCCACCCATTATCNACTCATTTCCCCCATGCAATGCCATGAGTATTAAGACCGGGCTCTCCAACCCCCGTCATTGGTCTCACTCATCCAATGACCATTTTAAATTTTTTTGGGTTTTTCTTGGGGTGGGTATTTATGGACTTACACCAACGGTCATCCAACCGATACGGAATTCATGGATTTCCACCAATGGTTCTGCGTACACCGACACACTTTATGGGCTCTTATACCAACGAAAGTGCGTATCTGAATACCGGGTCTCTCACCCGAGAGATAGTCTAGCCCTTCTTGTTACCCCGACCCAATTCTTTTCATGCAACCTTGCGACTCAGCTGGATATTCAATCCAACTTTTACAAGCCCACCCATTATCCACCTACATGGTGTCTGATGCCAACCATGCACCCACACCCATAAAATGCGATGTCTCCGTGCATATGCAATGTAATGCATCATTGTTATTTCAATGTCATGCCCACATGTAATGAATGCCATATGAGCAACTTTAACATATATTTTCATATTTCATGGCCACTTATATCATATGCGTATAATAGCCAAATTTCATCTCAATGTTAATTTATCAAAGAGCATATATCAACATGTTCATATCCAACCATAATCCATAAGTATGTTATTTCATATATGCCAATAACACACTTAACTTCCAAAGCATAAATTAAACACATAGCATGCCCACATAATACAATTTTTTCATGAATCACTTTAGGAAAAATTCACATAATCCCAAGGTACTAAATTTCTATGGAATTACACACGCAATCACCACATATATCAATTCCAAGCTAGAAATTTATTTGTTAAACCTTTTCCATACCCATTTCATCAATTTCCATTAATTCCACATCTATAGGCAAGTGATATATATCTCTATCAACCTACCCATTACATACAACACCCTAGGTTGTAAAATAAACTCAAGTAGGAAGGAACCCTACCTCTTGAAGCGTAAGGAACAACTGTAGGAAGTCTTAAGAACTCGATTCTAGCCCAAATCTCAAGTTTTAAAAAATCTCGCACCTTGATCTTCGATAAAATCCGTCGTTTTTGGTGTGGTCGTGTAGCCCTTAGCGAGGAAAACAACCTTTATTCTTGGCTCGAGTGAATTCGAGTACTCGATCTCCGTAGATCGTAGAGAGAATATGGAGGATCCAACCTCTTTCCCTCTCTTCTTTTATCGGGTAACGGCTGAGTATGTGTGGGGGAGAAATTCAGATTTTTTTTCCTATTTATATTTCTCAATACTTGGCCCACAACGCGCCACACAACCCTATTTTCTCCTAGTCCGTTTTTGCCTTGAAACTATTAAATTTTATCCCGGTTCAGGTTTAAAATACTTTTATTTTAAATTACATTTAATTAATTCCCAAATTTTGAAATTATTTTCAAAAATCTCGTTTTTGGGTCACCCGAGACTTGACCGCCTTGTAAAATACAAAAAATCTGACTATTTCAGAATTCGATGAAATTTGACCGGATAACTAGATTTTATGAGATGAATCCAATGGTGAGGTCCGTTTCGTCATCTGAGATATAGAAAAATTCTGATTTTGAACCTGTACTGTAGCGATAATTTACCTTTTTGCCCTTTTGTAAAAAGTTTAAATTTACCGGGTTTTACATTCTTTCCCCCTTAAAAGAATTTCGTTATCGAAATTCACACACTTAACTGCATGCATATGCAACAATGACATTATACTTAAAATTATAAAACTTGTATCTCCATCCTCGAATAGGAACGGATAGTTGATACTTATAGTGTTCTCGCGCTCCCATGTTGCCTCCTCCATGCCTTGGTGCTGCCACAACACCTTCACTAACCTCACGGTCTTGCGTCGCAAAACTTGTTCCCGACTATCCATGATACGCCCCGGTCTCTCCTCAAAGGTCCCATCTGCATCAACAATCATCTCACCCCAATCCACCATATATGCCGGATCTGAAGTATACTTCCGGAGCATAGAGACATAGAATACCATGTGAACACCTAATAGATTTAGCGGTAATGCCAACCGATAAGCCACTGTATCCACCCTCTCAAGTATCTCGAAGGGCCCGATAAACCTCCACGATAGCTTCCCTNTACCGGGTCTCTCACCCGAGAGATAGTCTAGCCCTTCTTGTTACCCCGACCCAATTCTTTTCATGCAACCTTGCGACTCAGCTGGATATTCAATCCAACTTTTACAAGCCCACCCATTATCCACCTACATGGTGTCTGATGCCAACCATGCACCCACACCCATAAAATGCGATGTCTCCGTGCATATGCAATGTAATGCATCATTGTTATTTCAATGTCATGCCCACATGTAATGAATGCCATATGAGCAACTTTAACATATATTTTCATATTTCATGGCCACTTATATCATATGCGTATAATAGCCAAATTTCATCTCAATGTTAATTTATCAAAGAGCATATATCAACATGTTCATATCCAACCATAATCCATAAGTATGTTATTTCATATATGCCAATAACACACTTAACTTCCAAAGCATAAATTAAACACATAGCATGCCCACATAATACAATTTTTTCATGAATCACTTTAGGAAAAATTCACATAATCCCAAGGTACTAAATTTCTATGGAATTACACACGCAATCACCACATATATCAATTCCAAGCTAGAAATTTATTTGTTAAACCTTTTCCATACCCATTTCATCAATTTCCATTAATTCCACATCTATAGGCAAGTGATATATATCTCTATCAACCTACCCATTACATACAACACCCTAGGTTGTAAAATAAACTCAAGTAGGAAGGAACCCTACCTCTTGAAGCGTAAGGAACAACTGTAGGAAGTCTTAAGAACTCGATTCTAGCCCAAATCTCAAGTTTTAAAAAATCTCGCACCTTGATCTTCGATAAAATCCGTCGTTTTTGGTGTGGTCGCGTAGCCCTTAGCGAGGAAAACAACCTTTATTCTTGGCCCGAGTGAATTCGAGTACTCGATCTCCGTAGATCGTAGAGAGAATATGGAGGATCCAACCTCTTTCCCTCTCTTCTTTTATCGGGTAACGGCTGAGTATGTGTGGGGGAGAAATTCAGATTTTTTTTCCTATTTATATTTCTCAATACTTGGCCCACAACGCGCCACACAACCCTATTTTCTCCTAGTCCGTTTTTGCCTTGAAACTATTAAATTTTATCCCGGTTCAGGTTTAAAATACTTTTATTTTAAATTACATTTAATTAATTCCCAAATTTTGAAATTATTTTCAAAAATCTCGTTTTTGGGTCACCCGAGACTTGACCGCCTTGTAAAATACAAAAAATCTGACTATTTCAGAATTCGATGAAATTTGACCGGATAACTAGATTTTATGAGATGAATCCAATGGTGAGGTCCGTTTCGTCATCTGAGATATAGAAAAATTCTGATTTTGAACCTGTACTGTAGCGATAATTTACCTTTTTGCCCTTTTGTAAAAAGTTTAAATTTACCGGGTTTTACATTCTTTCCCCCTTAAAAGAATTTCGTTATCGAAATTCACACACTTAACTGCATGCATATGCAACAATGACATTATACTTAAAATTATAAAACTTGTATCTCCATCCTCGAATAGGAACGGATAGTTGATACTTATAGTGTTCTCGCGCTCCCATGTTGCCTCCTCCATGCCTTGGTGCTGCCACAACACCTTCACTAACCTCACGGTCTTGCGTCGCAAAACTTGTTCCCGGCTATCCATGATACGCCCCGGTCTCTCCTCAAAGGTCCCATCTGCATCAACAATCATCTCACCCCAATCCACCATATATGCCGGATCTGAAGTATACTTCCGGAGCATAGAGACATAGAATACCATGTGAACACCTAATAGATTTAGCGGTAATGCCAACCGATAAGCCACTGTATCCACCCTCTCAAGTATCTCGAAGGGCCCGATAAACCTCCACGATAGCTTCCCTCATTTTTTGAACCTAACCAGTCCTCTTTTAGGCATCACCTTCCAGAAGACGTGATCTCGTACCTCAAACTCTAGAGGTCGCCGTCGTTTGTCGGCATAGCTCTTCTGTCGGCTCTGAGTTGTAAGAAGACGCTTTCGAATCAAGTCCACCTTCTCCGAGGTATCTCTAATCAAATTCGGAGCCGTAGAGGGTCTCTCTCCCACCTTCGTCCAAAAAATCGAAGAACGACAAGGCCTCCCATAAAGTGCCTTATAGGGTGCCATCTGTATGGTCGCCTGATAACTGTTATTATAGGCGAATTCCACTAAGGGTAAGTGATCTTTCCAACTACCCTTGAGATCTAGGACGCATACCCGCAGCATGTCCTCTAATATCTGGATGGTCCTCTTTGACTGACCGTCCGTCTAGGGATGAAATGTTGTACTCATCGTTAACTGAGTCCCCATAGCCTGTTGGAAGCTCTCCCAAAAGTGGGCGGTGAACCTGGGATCCTAATCCAATACTATAGGTATGGCCACCCCATGCAACCTAACAATCTTCCCTATGTATAATCTGTAGAATTCCTCCAGTCGGAAGGTTATCCACACTGCCAAAAAGAGCGTCGACTTCGTAAGCCGGCCTACTATCACCCATACCACATCATGTCCCCATGATGTCTGTGGCAAGTGGGTCACAAAATTCATGGTGATATGCTCCCACTTCCACTCAACTATCTCCAAAGGATGGAGTAACCCCGCTGGTCTCTGGTGCTTAGCCTTAACCTGTTGACACGTGAGGCATCTATTGACAAAGTCACAAACTTGCCTCTTCATCCCACTCCAATAATACTGGCGATGAAGATTATGGTACATCTTTGTGCCACCTGGATGCACTGTAAATCGAGAGTAGTGGAACTCCCTAAGGATCTCCTCTCTCAGATCCGCTAACTGGGGAACCACAACCCTTCCCCTATACCGAAGGCTGTCATCTGAGTGAATGACCTAACCCTCATCACCGGTACCCGCCTGCACTCAATCCTTGATGGATAGTAACTCGGGGTCCTGCCTCTGGGACTCAATCACCCTACTCAATAGGGAAGGCGTAGCCACCAAGCTCTCTAAAATGCCCTGAGCCTGATCCATGTAGTGTAGCCTGAACTGTCCTACAGTCTCAAGTATCTCCCACTCCCGGGAAGCCACACTAGCCAAGACTCCCCTTGACTTTTGGCTGAGTGCACCAGCTACCACGTTTGCCTTGCCAGGATGGTAGTGCAAAGTGAAATCATAATCCTCCAAATACTCCATCCACTTGCGTTGCCCCATATTGAGGTCCCGCTGAGTGAAGATATACTTCAAACTCTTATGAGCCAAAAACACCTCGAACTACTCTCTGTATAAATAATGGTGCCAAGTCTTCAAGGCAAGAACAATGGCCGCCAACTCCATGTCATGTGTGGGATAATTTCAGTCATGGTTCTTTAATTGTCGGGAACCATATGTCACCACCCTCCTGGACTGTATCAAAACACAACTGAGTCTATCCTTGGAGGCATCATAGTACACCGTGTACCTCTGTCCCCTCTCTGGAACAATCAAAATAAGAGTTAAAGTAAGCCTCCTCTTTAACTCTTGGAATGCCTTCTCGCACGAATCA
The DNA here is from genome assembly GCA_963454935.2 of Ilex paraguariensis. Lineage (NCBI taxonomy): Eukaryota > Viridiplantae > Streptophyta > Magnoliopsida > Aquifoliales > Aquifoliaceae > Ilex > Ilex paraguariensis. The sequence goes on from CAUOFW020003502.1 coordinate 1,572,899, forward strand.
TCCCATTGAAACTTGACCTCTTTTCGAGTCAACCTGGTCATAGGTGCAGCTAGGCGGGAGAAGTCCTCGATGAACCTCCTATAATACCCTGCTAATCCCAAGAAACTACGTATCTCGAAGACTGACTTTGGCTTGTCCCAGTTTATAACTACCTCAACCTTCTCTGGGTCCACAGATATACCCGAAGTCGAGACCACATGTCCCAAAAAATTTACCTCCATAAGCCAAAATTCACACTTGTTGAACTTGGTATACAACTGGTGGTTTCTCAACATCTGGAGAACGACCCTTAAGTGACCTTCATGCTCCTCCTCAGTCTTGGAGTAGATCAAGATGTCGTCAACAAAAACCACGACGAACTAATCCAAATAGGGTTGGAACACCCAGTGCAAGAGATCCATGAATGCCGCCGGGGCATTCGTCAACCCAAATGACATTACTGTGAACTCAAAATGCTTGTACCATGTTCTGAACACCGTCTTAGGTGTATCTGCCTTCCTAATTCTCAACTGATGGTAGCCTGTATGGAGATCTATCTAGGAGTTGACCCGCTCTCCCCTCAACTGATCAAATAGATCATCAATCCTTAGCAAAGGGTACCTATTCTTGATGGTGACCCGGTTCAACTACCGAAGGGTCTTATCCTTCTTCTTTGCAAACAACACCGGAGCGCCCCAAGGTGAAGTGCTCGGTTTGGTAAAGCCCTTGTCTAATAATTCTTGTAGTTGAACTTTGAGTTCTTGCAACTCAGTAGGTACCATTCTATGCAGAGTCATAGAAATAGGAAAAGTACCAGGATGTAACTCAATGTTGAAGTCCATATCCCTATGGGAAGGTAATCCCGGTAGTTTATCTAGAAAAAACGTCCTCATATTCACAAGCAACCCGAGGTAGACCCAATTTCTGTCTCACCTAGTTCTCCAAGGTAAGGCTCGCAAGCCAACTCACCAACTGCGCATGCCATCGAGAACCATACATGGCTTGGAGTAAAGTTTAGTGCTTTTCCCCCTGAAACTTAAAACAAACACTGTCCAGTGTGTACGTAGTTACTCATTTCCGATCACAATCAATGACGACCCGATATGCTACCAACCAATCCATTATAAGGATCACATCAAACTCTGATATGTTCATGACCCTAAGGTCCACGGTGAGTAAGACCCCCGAGATCTCTAAATTATAATCCCGATATATCTGATCAACACACACCCTCCCTCTTAGGGGTGAACTCACATGCAATGGCTCTTCCAAGGTTTCAACCTCTAAGCCCAAATCTCTCACACATGATGCAAATATGAATGAATGCGATGCCCCAGAATCAAACAACACACTAGCCCATAAGTGAGAGAGTAGGAACGTTCCCTGGATGACTGACTGATCCATTGGCTCAGTCTAATGTATCATGGAGTAGACACGCCCCTAGGTCCTCAAAGTCCTGGCCTGCATGCCCTGTCCTCAGCCTCGACTCATACCCTGATTGCGGAGTGCCCGCTCGTGGAGTGGTAGAGGCCTGAGTAGCACCCTGAAACTGGTACTGGCTCTTTTGGTCCATGGTGGGGTAGGGAGGAATGTAATGTGTTTGTGACTGTCCCGCTGATGATTGGGACTGAGATGATGTCCCATGACTTTGAGATCCCTGCCTCTGACAATCCTTCCTCATATGACCCGATTGGTGGTAATGATAGCAAGTCCTCTGACCTGCCTGATATGTTGTCCTGAAGTTTCCCCCGCCTTGGGAGGAGTGACCTTGGCCTTGGCCCTGATAGCCACGACCCTGTCCCTGGAGCCCTTGCGGAGTAGAAGTCATTTGCTTCTTCCCCGAACTAGAAGAAGAGGATTGACCTTCCTTCTTCTTGTCTTTCACACCCGCCTCTCGGATGTTTCGTTCATCTTCAACCTCCCTCTCAATAGCCATAGCTATTGCGACCATTGAGTCCAAGTCTTGCAGAAGAAGACTCACAATTTTACCCTGGATGGACAATTTAAGACCATTCTCAAACTTCCTCACCTTGGCCATGTTTGTGGCCACATAGTCATTGGCGAAACGGGCTAATTCGGTGAACTTAACTACATATTCCATTACCGTCATCGTCCCTTGTCGCAAGTCTAAGAACTCCCCGGGCCTTTGCATGTCTTGCGGCAACTGGAAAATACTTCCCCATGAAAAGTTCCTTGAACTCTCCCCATGTCATGGTGTCTAAGTTTTTCGAGTCCTTCACCTAATCCCACCACACTTAGGCTTCTCCCTCTAGCTGGAATGCAGCTAGTCTTATCTTCATGGCATCAGAGGTGATCTCCATTGCCTCTAATATCTTGCTGACTTGTCGGAACCAATGGTCGGCTACCATTGGGTCCGCCCCTCCGTTGAATACTGGAGGCTTATGTGTGTTGAACCTCTAGAGGTTATTAGGGCCTCCCTATCCCATGTTTGCACTAGCTTGTGCAATAGTGGCTGTCGTAGTACCAATAGCCTCTATGAAGGCTTGTTGGTCAATGGCCGGTGGTGATTGGTTGTTGTTCCGCCCACCGCCTTGGCGTCCTCTTCCTCTACTTGCCATCTACACACATGCCAGATAACAATAGAGTATTCATTTAGTATCCCAAGTAGGGACCAAACTTGAAATTTCGAGACTCATCTCTGTCTCCCTAGTAGAGCTTATGCCCCCCCACTAGTAGACATTTACACCTTGAACCATACCCCCAAGGTTTTGGTTTTCTAACCCTAGTGTCGCTTTTCATTTACATTCCACCATGTAAATAATTCACATAGCATGTAGCACATATCACATAGCATATAACAATTTAAGCACATAACATGTAGTGCACAATGAATGCAACGGTATAGATCCATGCCCGACAAGTCCTAGGTAAATCGTATACCTATGCTCTGATACCAAGCTGTGACACCCCAAAATTCAGGGGTCCTTTGTTAACCCGTTGATCACCCATCAACCCGCGGAAATACCTGTGAATGCCTCATGACCCAACACCATGACTGAATAATAAAAGGTTTGTACAGGGTCTCCCTAGGACCAGGAACTCCCAATTACTTAACCTGTGTACATTATAGTTACTAGACCCATCCTAGGTCTAACACATCACAATTTATACTCCATTATGGTTCATTGACATCATTTGAATGAGGGAACACATAGCCCAAAATCTTGGCAAAGTATTCTCAAAATTTCAGATTTTTGTTGACCTTCTAGAAGGTTTTTGTCGACCTTCTGGAAGGTTTTACTTACTGAAAAAGTTCTTTCGGAAGGTTTTTCCTACTAGATAACAATTTACATTAACCTTCTGGAAGGTTTTGTCTGCTGGATAAAATTTACATTAACCTTCCAGAAGGTTTTGCCTGTTTTATGCAAATCCTTTCTTCTTCATTTCCAATCCATGCCAAATCTCCTCCTTTTCATCCCAAATATGCATACTGAAGTTTTCTACATTAAACCACACTTATACAAGTTCATTATCATTCATTTACATAATTATTTTCACAATAATATTACAAAATCCAAAAAATTACCCAAAATGTGCTATATAAGCCACAAGTCGGCTTTCTTCATCTCTGAGGCTCCGTGTAAGGGCCCTCCATCGGCGTATATCCCACACCTGAAATGTTTTCCTGTATAGGGTGAGCTATGCCTAGTAGAGTATTTCCTACAAAGGCTACTCCCCAACCTAAGTGCATATTCAATGTTCATATGCAACATTTCAGAAATAACAACCGTTTCAATCAAGACTAATCAATCTATGTTGGAATCTAACATGTCATGCCATGATATGAGATGATACCCACTCATGCAACTCAACCTGAGCACTTACCGACTCTTTTCCCCCATGCAATGCCATGAGTATTAAGATCGGGTTCTCCAACTCCCGCCATCGGTCTCACTCATCCAATGACCATTTTAAAATTTTTTGGGTCTTTCTTGGGGTGGGTATTTATGGACTTACACCAATGGTCACCCAATCGACATGAAATCATGGACTTCCATCAACGGTTTTGCGTACACCAGCACACTTTATGGGCTCTTATTCTAACAAAAGTGCGTATCTGAATACCGGGTCTCTCACCCGAGGGATAGTCTAGCCCTTCTTGCTACCCCGACCCAATTCTTTTCATACAACCTTGCGACTTAGTCGGATATTCAATCCAACTTTCCCGAGCCCACCTACATGGTGTCTGATGCTAACCATGCACCCACACCCATAAAATGCGATGTCTCCGTGCATATGTAATGTAATGCACCATTGCTATTTCAATGTCATGTCCAAATGTAATGAATGCCATATGAGCAACTTTAACATATATTTTCATATTTCATGGCCACTCATATCATATGCATATAATGACCAAATTTTATCTCAATGTTAATATATCAAAGAGTATATATCAACATGTTCATATCCAACCATAATCCATAAGCATGTTATTTCATATATGCCAATAACACACTTAACTTCAAAAGCATAAATTAATCACATAGCATGCCCACATAATACAAAATTTTCATGAATCACTTTAGGGCAAATTCACATAACCCCAAGGTACTAAATTTCCATGGAATTACACACGCAATCACCACATATATCAATTCCAATCTAGGAATTCATTTGTTAAACCTTTTCCATACCCATTTCATCAATTTTCATCAATTCCACATCCATAGGCAAGTGATATATATCTCTATCAACCTACACATTACATACAACACCCTAGGTTGTAAAATAAATCCAAGTAGGAAGGAACCCTACCTCTTGAAGCGTAAGGAACGACCATAGGAAGTTGCAAGAACATCCTTCTAGCCCAAATCTCAAGCTTTCAAAAATCTCGCACCTTGATCTTTAGTAAAACTCGTCATTTTTGGTGTGATCGCATAGCCCTTGGCGAGGAAACCAACCTTTATTCTTGGCCCGAGTGAATCCGAGCACTCGATCTCCGTAGATCGTAGAGAGAAGATGAAGGATCCAAGCTCTTTTTCTATCTTCTTTTATCGGGTAATGGATGAGTGTGTGGGGGGGAGAAATTTAGTTTTTTTTCCTTATTTATATTTCTCAATACTTGGCCCACAACACGCCACACAGCCCTATTTTCTCCAGGTCCATTTTTACCCCGAAACGATTAAATTTTATCCCGATTTAAGTTCAAAATATTTTTATTTTAAATTAAATTTTATTAATTCCCAAATTTTAAAATTTTTTTCAAAAATCTCATTTTTGGGTCACCCGAGACTCGATTGCCTCGTAAAACGTAAAAAATTTGACTATTTCTATATTCGTTGAAATTTGACAGGGTAACTAGATTTGACAAGAAGAATTCAACGGTGAGGTCTGTTTCATCATCCGAGATCTAGAAAAATTTAAGTTTTCAACCCGTACTGTAGCGACAATTTACCATTTTGCCCGTTTTGTAAAAAGTTTAAATTTACCNTCATCCACCTACATGGTGTCTGATGCCAACCATGCACCCACACCCATAAAATGCGATGTCTCCGTGCATATGTAATGTAATGCANTTAACTGCCCATGCCATCGAGAACCATACATGGCTTGGAGTAAAGTTTAGTGCTTTTCCCCGTGAAACTTAAAACAAACACTGTCCAGTGTGTACGTAGTTACTCATTTCCGATCACAATCAATGACGACCCGATATGCTACCAACCAATCCATTATAAGGATCACATCAAACTCTGATATGTTCATGACCCTAAGGTCCACGGTGAGTAAGACCCCCGAGATCTCTAAATTATAATCCCGATATATCTGATCAACACACACCCTCCCTCTTAGAGGTGAACTCACATGCAATGGCTCTTCCAAGGTTTCAACCTCTAAGCCCAAATCTCTCACACATGATGCAAATATGAATGAATGCGATGCCCCAGAATCAAACAACACACTAGCCCATAAGTGAGAGAGTAGGAACGTTCCCTGGATGACTGACTGATCCATTGGCTCAGTCTAATGTATCATGGAGTAGACACGCCCCTAGNAGAGCTTATGCCCCCCCACTAGTAGACATTTACACCTTGAACCATACCCCCAAGGTTTTGGTTTTCTAACCCTAGTGTCGCTTTTCATTTACATTCCACCATGTAAATAATTCACATAGCATGTAGCACATATCACATAGCATATAACAATTTAAGCACATAACATGTAGTGCACAATGAATGCAACGGTATAGATCCATGCCCGACAAGTCCTAGGTAAATCGTATACCTATGCTCTGATACCAAGCTGTGACACCCCAAAATTCAGGGGTCCTTTGTTAACCCGTTGATCACCCATCAACCCGCGGAAATACCTGTGAATGCCTCATGACCCAACACCATGACTGAATAATAAAAGGTTTGTACAGGGTCTCCCTAGGACCAGGAACTCCCAATTACTTAACCTGTGTACATTATAGTTACTAGACCCATCCTAGGTCTAACACATCACAATTTATACTCCATTATGGTTCATTGACATCATTTGAATGAGGGAACACATAGCCCAAAATCTTGGCAAAGTATTCTCAAAATTTCAGATTTTTGTTGACCTTCTAGAAGGTTTTTGTCGACCTTCTGGAAGGTTTTACTTACTGAAAAAGTTCTTTCGGAAGGTTTTTCCTACTAGATAACAATTTACATTAACCTTCTGGAAGGTTTTGTCTGCTGGATAAAATTTACATTAACCTTCCAGAAGGTTTTGCCTGTTTTATGCAAATCCTTTCTTCTTCATTTCCAATCCATGCCAAATCTCCTCCTTTTCATCCCAAATATGCATACTGAAGTTTTCTACATTAAACCACACTTATACAAGTTCATTATCATTCATTTACATAANGCAAATCTCCTCCTTTTCATCCCAAATATGCATAATGAAGTTTTCTACATTAAACCACACTTATACAAGTTCATTATCATTCATTTACATAATTATTTTCACAATAATATTACAAAATCCAAAAAATTACCCAAAATGTGCTATATAAGCCACAAGTCGGCTTTCTTCATCTCTGAGGCTCCGTGTAAGGGCCCTCCATCGGCGTATATCCCACACCTGAAATGTTTTCCTGTATAGGGTGAGCTATGCCTAGTAGAGTATTTCCTACAAAGGCTACTCCCCAACCTAAGTGCATATTCAATGTTCATATGCAACATTTCAGAAATAACAACCGTTTCAATCAAGACTAATCAATCTATGTTGGAATCTAACATGTCATGCCATGATATGAGATGATACCCACTCATGCAACTCAACCTGAGCACTTACCGACTCTTTTCCCCCATGCAATGCCATGAGTATTAAGATCGGGTTCTCCAACTCCCGCCATCGGTCTCACTCATCCAATGACCATTTTAAAATTTTTTGGGTCTTTCTTGGGGTGGGTATTTATGGACTTACACCAATGGTCACCCAATCGACATGAAATCATGGACTTCCATCAACGGTTTTGCGTACACCAGCACACTTTATGGGCTCTTATTCTAACAAAAGTGCGTATCCGAATACCGGGTCTCTCACCCGAGGGATAGTCTAGCCCTTCTTGCTACCCCGACCCAATTCTTTTCATACAACCTTGCGACTTAGTCGGATATTCAATCCAACTTTCCCGAGCCCACCTATCATCCACCTACATGGTGTCTGATGCCAACCATGCACCCACACCCATAAAATGCGATGTCTCCGTGCATATGTAATGTAATGCACCATTGCTATTTCAATGTCATGTCCACATGTAATGAATGCCATATGAGCAACTTTAACATATATTTTCATATTTCATGGCCACTCATATCATATGCATATAATGACCAAATTTTATCTCAATGTTAATATATCAAAGAGTATATATCAACATGTTCATATCCAACCATAATCCATAAGCATGTTATTTCATATATGCCAATAACACACTTAACTTCAAAAGCATAAATTAATCACATAGCATGCCCACATAATACAAAATTTTCATGAATCACTTTAGGGCAAATTCACATAACCCCAAGGTACTAAATTTCCATGGAATTACACACGCAATCACCACATATATCAATTCCAATCTAGGAATTCATTTGTTAAACCTTTTCCATACCCATTTCATCAATTTTCATCAATTCCACATCCATAGGCAAGTGATATATATCTCTATCAACCTACACATTACATACAACACCCTAGGTTGTAAAATAAATCCAAGTAGGAAGGAACCCTACCTCTTGAAGCGTAAGGAACGACCATAGGAAGTTGCAAGAACATCCTTCTAGCCCAAATCTCAAGCTTTCAAAAATCTCGCACCTTGATCTTCAGTAAAACTCGTCATTTTTGGTGTGATCGCATAGCCCTTGGCGAGGAAACCAACCTTTATTCTTGGCCCGAGTGAATCCGAGCACTCGATCTCCGTAGATCGTAGAGAGAAGATGAAGGATCCAAGCTCTTTTTCTATCTTCTTTTATCGGGTAATGGATGAGTGTGTGGGGGGGAGAAATTTAGTTTTTTTTCCTTATTTATATTTCTCAATACTTGGCCCACAACACGCCACACAGCCCTATTTTCTCCAGGTCCATTTTTACCCCGAAACGATTAAATTTTATCCCGATTTAAGTTCAAAATATTTTTATTTTAAATTAAATTTTATTAATTCCCAAATTTTAAAATTTTTTTCAAAAATCTCATTTTTGGGTCACCCGAGACTCGATTGCCTCGTAAAACGTAAAAAATTTGACTATTTCTATATTCGTTGAAATTTGACAGGGTAACTAGATTTGACAAGAAGAATTCAACGGTGAGGTCTGTTTCATCATCCGAGATCTAGAAAAATTTAAGTTTTCAACCCGTACTGTAGCGACAATTTACCATTTTGCCCGTTTTGTAAAAAGTTTAAATTTACCGGGTTTTACAGAAGGTCTAGTCACCAAGCTCCCTAAAATGCCCTGATTCTGACCCATATATAGTAGCTCGAACTGTCCCACAGTCTTGAGCATCCGCCACTCCCGGGNAATGTAATGAATGCCATATGAGCAACTTTAACATATATTTTCATATTTCATGACCACTCATATCATATGCATATAATGACCAAATTTTATCTCAATGTTAATATATCAAAGAGTATATATCAACATGTTCATATCCAACCATAATCCATAAGCATGTTATTTCATATATGCCAATAACACACTTAACTTCAAAAGCATAAATTAATCACATAGCATGCCCACATAATACAAAATTTTCATGAATCACTTTAGGGCAAATTCACATAACCCCAAGGTACTAAATTTCCATGGAATTACACACGCAATCACCACATATATCAATTCCAATCTAGGAATTCATTTGTTAAACATTTTCCATACCCATTTCATCAATTTTCATCAATTCCACATCCATAGGCAAGTGATATATATCTCTATCAACCTACACATTACATACAACACCCTAGGTTGTAAAATAAATCCAAGTAGGAAGGAACCCTACCTCTTGAAGCGTAAGGAACGACCATAGGAAGTTGCAAGAACATCCTTCTAGCCCAAATCTCAAGCTTTCAAAAATCTCGCACCTTGATCTTCAGTAAAACTCGTCATTTTTGGTGTGATCGCATAGCCCTTGGCGAGGAAACCAACCTTTATTCTTGGCCCGAGTGAATCCGAGCACTCGATCTCCGTAGATCGTAGAGAGAAGATGAAGGATCCAAGCTCTTTTTCTATCTTCTTTTATCGGGTAATGGATGAGTGTGTGGGGGGGAGAAATTTAGTTTTTTTTCCTTATTTATATTTCTCAATACTTGGCCCACAACACGCCACACAGCCCTATTTTCTCCAGGTCCATTTTTACCCCGAAACGATTAAATTTTATCCCGATTTAAGTTCAAAATATTTNTGGTCACCCAATCGACATGAAATCATGGACTTCCATCAACGGTTTTGCGTACACCAGCACACTTTATGGGCTCTTATTCTAACAAAAGTGCGTATCCGAATACCGGGTCTCTCACCCGAGGGATAGTCTAGCCCTTCTTGCTACCCCGACCCAATTCTTTTCATACAACCTTGCGACTTAGTCGGATATTCAATCCAACTTTCCCGAGCCCACCTACATGGTGTCTGATGCTAACCATGCACCCACACCCATAAAATGCGATGTCTCCGTGCATATGTAATGTAATGCACCATTGCTATTTCAATGTCATGTCCAAATGTAATGAATGCCATATGAGCAACTTTAACATATATTTTCATATTTCATGACCACTCATATCATATGCATATAATGACCAAATTTTATCTCAATGTTAATATATCAAAGAGTATATATCAACATGTTCATATCCAACCATAATCCATAAGCATGTTATTTCATATATGCCAATAACACACTTAACTTCAAAAGCATAAATTAATCACATAGCATGCCCACATAATACAAAATTTTCATGAATCACTTTAGGGCAAATTCACATAACCCCAAGGTACTAAATTTCCATGGAATTACACACGCAATCACCACATATATCAATTCCAATCTAGGAATTCATTTGTTAAACCTTTTCCATACCCATTTCATCAATTTTCATCAATTCCACATCCATAGGCAAGTGATATATATCTCTATCAACCTACACATTACATACAACACCCTAGGTTGTAAAATAAATCCAAGTAGGAAGGAACCCTACCTCTTGAAGCGTAAGGAACGACCATAGGAAGTTGCAAGAACATCCTTCTAGCCCAAATCTCAAGCTTTCAAAAATCTCGCACCTTGATCTTTAGTAAAACTCGTCATTTTTGGTGTGATCGCATAGCCCTTGGCGAGGAAACCAACCTTTATTCTTGGCTCGAGTGAATCCGAGCACTCGATCTCCGTAGATCGTAGAGAGAAGATGGAGGATCCAAGCTCTTTTCCTATCTTCTTTTATCGGGTAATGGATGAGTGTGTGGGGGGAGAAATTTAGTTTTTTTTCCTTATTTATATTTCTCAATACTTGGCCCACAACACGCCACACAGCCCTATTTTCTCCGGGTCCATTTTTACCCCGAAACGATTAAATTTTATCCCGATTTAAGTTCAAAATATTTTTATTTTAAATTAAATTTTATTAATTCCCAAATTTTAAAATTTTTTTCAAAAATCTCATTTTTGGGTCACCCGAGACTCGATTGCCTCGTAAAACGTAAAAAATTTGACTNAATTAATTCCCAAATTTTGAAATATTTTTCAAAAATCTCATTTTTGGGTCACCCGAGACTCGATTGCCTCGTAAAACGTAAAAAAATTGACTATTTCTATATTCGTTGAAATTTGACAGGGTAACTAGATTTGACAAGAAGAATTCAACGGTGAGGTCCGTTTCATCATCCGAGATCTAGAAAAATTTAAGTTTTCAACCCGTACTGTAGCGACAATTTACCATTTTGCCCGTTTTGTAAAAAGTTTAAATTTACCGGGTTTTACAGAAGGTCTAGTCACCAAGCTCCCTAAAATGCCCTGATTCTGACCCATATATAGTAGCTCGAACTGTCCCACAGTCTTGAGCATCCGCCACTCCCGGGAAGTCACACTAGCTAAAACTCCCCATGACTTACGGCTAAGTGTATCGGTTGCCACATTTGCCTTAGTAGGATGTTAATGCAAAGTGAAGTCATAGTCTTTCAAAAACTCCATCCACCTGCGTTGCCTCATGTTGAGGTCCCGCTGTGTAAATATATATTTCAGACTTTTGTGGTCTGAAAACACCTCAAATTGCTCACCATATAGGCAGTGGCGCTAAGCCTTTAAGGCAAGGACAATGACTACCAACTCCATGTCAAGTGCGGGATAATTCTGCTCATAATTCTTTAACTGTCGAAAAATATAAGCTACCACCCTCCCCGACTGCATCAAAACACACCCAAGTCCATCCTTCGAGGCATCACACTACACCGTGTACCTCTGTCCCCTTTCTGGAATTATCAGAACAGAAACTGAAGTAAGCCTTCTTTTTAACTCCTGAAATGTCTTCTCACACGAATCATTTCATTCAAACTTGACCTTTTTTCGGGTCAACTTGGTTATAGGTGCAGCTAATCGAGAGAAGTCCACAATGAACCTCTAGTAGTACCTTGCCAATCCCAAGAAACTGTGTATCTTGAAGACTGACTTTGGCCTCTCCCAATTCATGACTGCTTCCACCTTCTCCGGGTCCACAGATACACCCAAAGCCAACACCACCATGCCCTAAAAATTTCACCTCCGTAAGCCAAAATTCACACTTGCTGAATTTGGCGTACAACTGATGGTCTCTCAAGGTCTGGAGAATAACCCTCAAGTGACCCTCATACTTCTCCTCAGACTTGGAGTAGATCAAGATGTCATCAACAAATACCACGACAAACTGATCTAAATAGGGTTGAAACACCCTATGGATGAGATCCATGAATGCCACTAGAACATTCGTCAATCCGAATGGCATCACTGTGAACTCGAAATGCCCGTACCGCGTTCTGAACGCCGTCTNGCAATTTCCATATCTTAATTTCAAGTTAGAAAATCTATTCTAACCCATTTCAATACCCCTATTTCATCTATTTCAAGTGCATAGGTGTGTGATATATATATATATATATATATATATATATATATATATATATTCCCTTTTAACCTATACATTGATTCAACCTTCCCGAGTCCACTTATCAACCACCAAGAATGATGTTTGATCAACCATGTACACACACCCATACCCATGCCTCATGCCCATGAATGTGATGCCCATTTCATGCCCAAAATGCAATGAATGACAAAATGAGCAATTAAACCACATACTTCAACATATGCTATGGTAATTTATATCTATTGCATATACTTANGGATGAGATCCATGAATGCCACTAGAACATTCGTCAATCCGAATGGCATCACTGTGAACTCGAAATGCCCGTACCGCGTTCTGAACGCCGTCTTAGGGATATCCTCCTTCCTAACCCTCAGCTGATGGTAACCAGTACGAAGATCTATTTTGGAGTAGACCCATGCCCCTCTCAGTTGATCAAACAAGTCATCTATCGTCGACAAAGGGTACCTATTCTTAATAGTAACCTGATTCAACTGTCGATAGTCAATACATAACCGAAGAGTCTTATCTTTCTTCTTGGAAAACAATACCGGAGTGCCCCAAGGTGAAGTGCTCGGTCTAATAAACTCCTTGTCCAACAATTCTTACAATTGGACCTTGAGTTCTTGCAACTCAGCTGGTGCCATCCTATGTGGAGTCATAGAAAAAGGTGACGTACCGAGATGCAATTCAATGGTGAAGTCTATATTCCTATGTGGAGGTAATTTTGACAATTCATCTAGAAAAACATTCTCATACTCACACATAACCCGAGGTAGATCCAACTCTTGTCGAGCCTCATTTTCCAGGGTAAGGCTTGCTAGCCAACTCATCAACTACCCGTGCCAATGGGAGTCATACACTACTTGGGGTAAAACGTCACGCTTTTCCCCCTAGAACTTGAAACAAACACCATCTGGTGTGTAAGTAGTGACTCTCTTACGATCACAATCAATGACGACTCGGTGTGCCTTCAACCAATCCATCCCTAGGATTACATCGAACTTCAACATGTCCATGATCCTAAGGTCCACAGAGAGTAGAATCCCTAAGATCTCTAACTCACATTCTCAACATATCTGATCAATGTAAACCTTAGCTCCTAAGGTTAACTTTTCCCCATAAGGACCCTTTAAGGTTGTGATTTCTAAATCTATTTCATCAGCGAAACATAAAAATAACAGTATATGACACGTCCAAATCAAATGACACATGTGATCATAAATAGGGAAGTAAGAAATGTACCCTAGAATTGGTACTGGCTTTCTTGGCCCACGGTGGGGTAGGGAGGAATGTAGTGAGTCTGTGGCTGCCCCACCAAATACTGGGATTGAGACCTCCCATAACTTTGGGATCCTTGCGTCCAAGGACAATCCCGCCTCTTGTGGCCCGGTTGGTGGCAATGATAGCAAGTCCTTTAGCCTACCAGGTAAGAAGGCCTCTACTATCTCCCGCCTTGGGAGGATTGACCTTGGCCTTGGCCCACGTCCTAGCTCATCCAGCCTACTTAAGGAGTCTCCGCATGTGAAGTACTAGGGGCCTGAGTAGCACCTTGTAGTTGGAATAGATCTCCCTAGTCCATAATGGGACAGCGAGGAACAACGTGTGCCAGTGTGAGTCCCATTGACAACTGGGATTGAGACATCTCGAAACTCCGTGAGCTTTGCCTCAGGGGACAATTCTTCCTCACATGGCTAGTCTGGTGACAACAATAGCAAGTCCTCTGACCTGCCTGATAAGTTGACCACTGCGTTTTCTATGAACGCTGGTGGTCCATGGAACTTAAGCTCCTTCAGATGGTTTGAGCCCCTTGGCTCATATTGGCACTTGCCTGTGCTAGATTAGCAGCCATCGTACCCATTGCCTCTATAACAGCTTGTTGGTCAAAGGTTGGTGGTGGTTGGTCATTCTGCCCACTACCTCGGCGTTCTCTTCCTCTATTTGCCATCTTCACACATGTCAAATAACAATAGAACACTCACATGGTATCCCAAGATAGGAATCAAGTTTACAACTTCGATATTTTTCTCCTTATCTCACAAGTAATGCATGTGGCACCCAATAGTAGACATTTACACAATAGACTATCCCGTTCTTCCCTCTTTTTTGAAACCCAAGGTTATGTTTTCTAACTCTAGTATTTCCCTTTCTACATACATTTCTATCATGCATATAATTCACATAACATGTAGCACATAATCATGTAGCATATTAGAGCACATAACATGAAATGCACAATGAATGCAATGGTCTAAACCCATGTCCATCAAGCCCTAGGTAATTCGTATACCTATGCTCTAATACCAAGCTGTGACACCCCTAAAACCGGGGGTCATTTGTTTACCGTTAACCACCTGTCAACTTGTGAAAATACCCGTGAGTTCCGTACAATCCAACATCATGTCAATAGAATCCCTTTATCCAAATTTTCAACCCACACATGTATCCCGTGTGTATTTTATCATTTAATTCAACCAAGACTCAATATGCTCTAATACATCTCATTTAATGTCCATTTGTATCATTAGAACTAAGGAAATCAAAGCCCAAAAGCATTGAACTTTAATTATAAAATTTCAAAATTTTGAAGAGAGTACTGGTACTGTGTACCAATACTGTTTGCTCACTGGTCCTGGCAGTACCGGTACTGTCTGGACTGTACTGGTACTATCTACCTTCTAATTTTTTTTTTCAAAGTTTTGGAAAGAGTACCGGTACTATATACTGGTACTTTCTGCTTGCTGGACCAGACTGTACCGGTACTCTCTGCCCAATTTAGCTTATTTCCACTGTTTTTCCATTTCAAAACCATTCCAAACCATCTCATTTTCATCCATAACAAATATAATGAAGTTTTCTACATAAAACATCATTTACACCAGTCCATTGCAATTTATTTACATAAATTTACATGCCCAAAACATGCTTTTATCAAAGCATTACAACATTCAAGGTTAAAACCCAAAAGTCGGTCTATCTTCACCATTGAGGCGCTGAATGCAAGCCCTCTACCGGCACGAACCCCGCACTTGAAATGTGTTCCTGTATAGGATGAACTATGCTCAATCCAACTTTTTCGAGCCCACCCATCAAGTACCAAGTAGGTGTTTGATTAAACCATGCACCCACACACCCACACTCATGCATAAAGCCCATGAATGTGATGCCAACACCATGTCCAATATGCAATAATGCCAAATGAGCAATTAAATCACATGTCCACATGTTCCATGGCAATTTATATCACATGCATATAATCACCAAAATTCATTTTCATGTCAACACATCAACTAGCATATATCAACATTTATTCCCAACACAAAGCTCAAGTATGGCATTGCACAAACTCATGCCAATCACACTTAATCAANCTCAGCTGGTGCCATCCTATGTGGAGTCATAGAAAAAGGTGACGTACCGAGATGCAATTCAATGGTGAAGTCTATATTCCTATGTGGAGGTAATTTTGACAATTCATCTAGAAAAACATTCTCATACTCACACATAACCCGAGGTAGATCCAACTCTTGTCGAGCCTCATTTTCCAGGGTAAGGCTTGCTAGCCAACTCATCAACTACCCGTGCCAATGGGAGTCATACACTACTTGGGGTAAAACGTCACGCTTTTCCCCCTAGAACTTGAAACAAACACCATCTGGTGTGTAAGTAGTGACTCTCTTACGATCACAATCAATGACGACTCGGTGTGCCTTCAACCAATCCATCCCTAGGATTACATCGAACTTCAACATGTCCATGATCCTAAGGTCCACAGAGAGTAGAATCCCTAAGATCTCTAACTCACATTCTCAACATATCTGATCAATGTAAACCTTAGCTCCTAAGGTTAACTTTTCCCCATAAGGACCCTTTAAGGTTGTGATTTCTAAATCTATTTCATCAGCGAAACATAAAAATAACAGTATATGACACGTCCAAATCAAATGACACATGTGATCATAAATAGGGAAGTAAGAAATGTACCCTAGAATTGGTACTGGCTTTCTTGGCCCACGGTGGGGTAGGGAGGAATGTAGTGAGTCTGTGGCTGCCCCACCAAATACTGGGATTGAGACCTCCCATAACTTTGGGATCCTTGCGTCCAAGGACAATCCCGCCTCTTGTGGCCCGGTTGGTGGCAATGATAGCAAGTCCTTTAGCCTACCAGGTAAGAAGGCCTCTACTATCTCCCGCCTTGGGAGGATTGACCTTGGCCTTGGCCCACGTCCTAGCTCATCCAGCCTACTTAAGGAGTCTCCGCATGTGAAGTACTAGGGGCCTGAGTAGCACCTTGTAGTTGGAATAGATCTCCCTAGTCCATAATGGGACAGCGAGGAACAACGTGTGCCAGTGTGAGTCCCATTGACAACTGGGATTGAGACATCTCGAAACTCCGTGAGCTTTGCCTCAGGGGACAATTCTTCCTCACATGGCTAGTCTGGTGACAACAATAGCAAGTCCTCTGACCTGCCTGATAAGTTGACCACTGCGTTTTCTATGAACGCTGGTGGTCCATGGAACTTAAGCTCCTTCAGATGGTTTGAGCCCCTTGGCTCATATTGGCACTTGCCTGTGCTAGATTAGCAGCCATCGTACCCATTGCCTCTATAACAGCTTGTTGGTCAAAGGTTGGTGGTGGTTGGTCATTCTGCCCACTACCTCGGCGTTCTCTTCCTCTATTTGCCATCTTCACACATGTCAAATAACAATAGAACACTCACATGGTATCCCAAGATAGGAATCAAGTTTACAACTTCGATATTTTTCTCCTTATCTCACAAGTAATGCATGTGGCACCCAATAGTAGACATTTACACAATAGACTATCCCGTTCTTCCCTCTTTTTTGAAACCCAAGGTTATGTTTTCTAACTCTAGTATTTCCCTTTCTACATACATTTCTATCATGCATATAATTCACATAACATGTAGCACATAATCATGTAGCATATTAGAGCACATAACATGAAATGCACAATGAATGCAATGGTCTAAACCCATGTCCATCAAGCCCTAGGTAATTCGTATACCTATGCTCTAATACCAAGCTGTGACACCCCTAAAACCGGGGGTCATTTGTTTACCGTTAACCACCTGTCAACTTGTGAAAATACCCGTGAGTTCCGTACAATCCAACATCATGTCAATAGAATCCCTTTATCCAAATTTTCAACCCACACATGTATCCCGTGTGTATTTTATCATTTAATTCAACCAAGACTCAATATGCTCTAATACATCTCATTTAATGTCCATTTGTATCATTAGAACTAAGGAAATCAAAGCCCAAAAGCATTGAACTTTAATTATAAAATTTCAAAATTTTGAAGAGAGTACTGGTACTGTGTACCAATACTGTTTGCTCACTGGTCCTGGCAGTACCGGTACTGTCTGGACTGTACTGGTACTATCTACCTTCTAATTTTTTTTTTCAAAGTTTTGGAAAGAGTACCGGTACTATATACTGGTACTTTCTGCTTGCTGGACCAGACTGTACCGGTACTCTCTGCCCAATTTAGCTTATTTCCACTGTTTTTCCATTTCAAAACCATTCCAAACCATCTCATTTTCATCCATAACAAATATAATGAAGTTTTCTACATAAAACATCATTTACACCAGTCCATTGCAATTTATTTACATAAATTTACATGCCCAAAACATGCTTTTATCAAAGCATTACAACATTCAAGGTTAAAACCCAAAAGTCGGTCTATCTTCACCATTGAGGCGCTGAATGCAAGCCCTCTACCGGCACGAACCCCGCACTTGAAATGTGTTCCTGTATAGGATGAACTATGCTCAATCCAACTTTTTCGAGCCCACCCATCAAGTACCAAGTAGGTGTTTGATTAAACCATGCACCCACACACCCACACTCATGCATAAAGCCCATGAATGTGATGCCAACACCATGTCCAATATGCAATAATGCCAAATGAGCAATTAAATCACATGTCCACATGTTCCATGGCAATTTATATCACATGCATATAATCACCAAAATTCATTTTCATGTCAACACATCAACTAGCATATATCAACATTTATTCCCAACACAAAGCTCAAGTATGGCATTGCACAAACTCATGCCAATCACACTTAATCAAAAGGCATAATATAAACATGTAACATGCCCACATAAACCAATTTTCAAGGGATTACACAAGTAACTCCCACATATCAAATTCAAAGTAGAAGTTGAATCAAACCAATTCCACACCTATTTCCTCATTTCTATAACCATAGACTCACTACCATAACAAGAGGCAAGACATAGTAGTTCCATACCCCTAATCATCCCTTATGAACGCCATAGGTTGGAAATAAACCAAACTAGGAAGAGCCCTACCTCTTGGAGCGTGAGATGAAGTGTGGGGAACCTCAAGAACAATTCCAAGCTCCAAAAATCTTGATTTCACAAAATCTCCTCCTTGGATCTTCAGTAAAATCTTTCATTCTTGGTACGTATGCGTAGCCCTCGTCGCGTAGACCAACTTTAATTCTTGGTTCAATGAATTCCGACTGACGGAACTCTTTGGATCGCAAGAAGAAAGGTAAAATTTCTAGGTTTTCTCTCTTTCCTCTCTTCAGCGACTGATTTAGCTAGCCAAGTGGGTGAGAATATCTGATTTTTTAGATATTTAGCCCCTATTTATACTTTTTAATTGCGCGGTCCACATTGCCCTGCACGTTTATTACTTCTGGGTCTGTTTTTAATCCAAAATGACTTAATTAATTCCCGATTTCAGTTCAAATTAATTTTATTTGAATTTTTATTTAATTATAAGAAAATTTTATAAATTCTATTTTTGGGGACCTTTGTGAGGTCATTTGTCACCCATTTGTCTCGTAAAATGTGTAAAATTTGACTATCTCAGAATTTGACGAAAATTGGCTTGGCAGTTTGATTTCGTGATGCGATTCCAACAATGAGGTCCATTGTGTCATCCATGCTCTAGAAAAATACTGATTTTAAACCCACATTATAGTAGCAAATTACCATTTTACCATTTTTTTGAAAAAGTTCAAATTTAGCCAAGTTTTACAGTTCATATACAATTCCTCAAATAAACATCCACTAAAGAATATAAAATTCTTAAATGAATACCACAATGTCATGCGATATCATTAGATGAAACTCACACATACAATACAACTCGAGCACTTCACCGACTTCCACAATATATGCAATGTCATGCGTATGCATCTGAGCATTCCAAGCCCCTACTATTGATGTTGAACATTCAATGACTATTTAATAAAAATCCTTGGGTCTTTCTTGGGGTGGGTATTTATGGACTTCCACCAACGGGTACCTAACCGACATGACATCTATGAAATTTCACCAACGGCTCCGCATACGTCGACTTACTTTATGGACTTAATAGTAATAGGAGTGCGTATACGTAGTTACCAGGTCTTGCACCTAAGGGAGAATCTAGCATTTTTTCCTAACCTCGACCCTTATTTTCAATGCAACCACGAATGCGATGCTACCCGTGCTTATGCAAATGTCATGTACAATTGCAATTTCAATATCATGTTCATCATATCATGAGCATAATATGAACATATTCCATCTCCACAACAACTCCCAATTTCTCCCAAATGTCAATTATATCATAAAACATATAATTACATTCCACAATATCCACTAAGCATGTTATACCATTTTCATTTCAAATAACGCACTTAATCATTCATAGGCATTTTATCAAACACCTAAAAGGCAAAAAGATTATGTAAACACATAGGATATCCAAAACATCACATTATCCATGAAATTCACATCCAAACAATTTCATCAAAACCCAATCACGCAAGATTTGGTTTAAATCATGTTCCATATACCCATTTCATATTCTAGCAATCCTAGGTATGAGTTATAAATGAGATTTCATCTCCAACACTCTACCTATTTCATATTTCAATCTTAAGTTGGAATAAACCTAGTTTGGAAAGGAACCCTGCATTTTGTAGCGTAATACAACATATCAGAATTCCCAAAGATCCCAAATAAAACTTCAAAGCTTTGATCCCAACAATCTCGTCTCTGAGATTTTAGCGAAACTCGCGATATTTGGTATGTATGCATTACTCTCACCGTGTAGAACAACTTTGTCTCTTGGCCCGAAGAGATCCAATGGTCGGATCATCGTAGATCAGAGAAGAAGTGAATAAGGGATTGAGTTTTCTCTCTCTTCTCTCTATCCAAAATTTTCAGGTGTAAGTGGGGAGAAAATTTGATTTTCTCCCCTATTTATACCCCCTAATACTTGGTTCTCATTAAGCCACACCTCCCGTCTTTTTCTAATCCGATTTTATCTCAAATTGATTAAATCTCCTTCCTTTTTAAGTTTAAGATATTTTTGGTTCGACCTATTTTGTGACCTGCTTTATATCATACACCCAAATATAGGTGGTTAAATTGTAGTTTACTTGGTTTAAGTCCAAGATCGATCCCACGAAGAGTTTTACTAATTGGAATTTAAAATAAGAACAGTGAAGTTGTTGTTTTAAAGTAGTGTAACATAAGATATCTTGTGAAGTGAGTTTAGATTGATCACTAGTCTAAGTAAATGAAATGCGTAGTTAAACGGTTAAAAGACAATAATATGAAAGGTACCTTTCAGTTTAAGGATCCCATATGATTTATATTGGTTAAATAATGGAAATGCCACCTTACAACAATTAACTTCCATATTACTCGAAAGTCAACCATTAGGTCTGATGTATATTNAGAACTAAGGAAATCAAAGCCCAAAAGCATTGAACTTTAATTATAAAATTTCAAAATTTTGAAGAGAGTACTGGTACTGTGTACCAATACTGTTTGCTCACTGGTCCTGGCAGTACCGGTACTGTCTGGACTGTACTGGTACTATCTACCTTCTAATTTTTTTTTTCAAAGTTTTGGAAAGAGTACCGGTACTATATACTGGTACTTTCTGCTTGCTGGACCAGACTGTACCGGTACTCTCTGCCCAATTTAGCTTATTTCCACTGTTTTTCCATTTCAAAACCATTCCAAACCATCTCATTTTCATCCATAACAAATATAATGAAGTTTTCTACATAAAACATCATTTACACCAGTCCATTGCAATTTATTTACATAAATTTACATGCCCAAAACATGCTTTTATCAAAGCATTACAACATTCAAGGTTAAAACCCAAAAGTCGGTCTATCTTCACCATTGAGGCGCTGAATGCAAGCCCTCTACCGGCACGAACCCCGCACTTGAAATGTGTTCCTGTATAGGATGAACTATGCTCAATCCAACTTTTTCGAGCCCACCCATCAAGTACCAAGTAGGTGTTTGATTAAACCATGCACCCACACACCCACACTCATGCATAAAGCCCATGAATGTGATGCCAACACCATGTCCAATATGCAATAATGCCAAATGAGCAATTAAATCACATGTCCACATGTTCCATGGCAATTTATATCACATGCATATAATCACCAAAATTCATTTTCATGTCAACACATCAACTAGCATATATCAACATTTATTCCCAACACAAAGCTCAAGTATGGCATTGCACAAACTCATGCCAATCACACTTAATCAAAAGGCATAATATAAACATGTAACATGCCCACATAAACCAATTTTCAAGGGATTACACAAGTAACTCCCACATATCAAATTCAAAGTAGAAGTTGAATCAAACCAATTCCACACCTATTTCCTCATTTCTATAACCATAGACTCACTACCATAACAAGAGGCAAGACATAGTAGTTCCATACCCCTAATCATCCCTTATGAACGCCATAGGTTGGAAATAAACCAAACTAGGAAGAGCCCTACCTCTTGGAGCGTGAGATGAAGTGTGGGGAACCTCAAGAACAATTCCAAGCTCCAAAAATCTTGATTTCACAAAATCTCCTCCTTGGATCTTCAGTAAAATCTTTCATTCTTGGTACGTATGCGTAGCCCTCGTCGCGTAGACCAACTTTAATTCTTGGTTCAATGAATTCCGACTGACGGAACTCTTTGGATCGCAAGAAGAAAGGTAAAATTTCTAGGTTTTCTCTCTTTCCTCTCTTCAGCGACTGATTTAGCTAGCCAAGTGGGTGAGAATATCTGATTTTTTAGATATTTAGCCCCTATTTATACTTTTTAATTGCGCGGTCCACATTGCCCTGCACGTTTATTACTTCTGGGTCTGTTTTTAATCCAAAATGACTTAATTAATTCCCGATTTCAGTTCAAATTAATTTTATTTGAATTTTTATTTAATTATAAGAAAATTTTATAAATTCTATTTTTGGGGACCTTTGTGAGGTCATTTGTCACCCATTTGTCTCGTAAAATGTGTAAAATTTGACTATCTCAGAATTTGACGAAAATTGGCTTGGCAGTTTGATTTCGTGATGCGATTCCAACAATGAGGTCCATTGTGTCATCCATGCTCTAGAAAAATACTGATTTTAAACCCACATTATAGTAGCAAATTACCATTTTACCATTTTTTTGAAAAAGTTCAAATTTAGCCAAGTTTTACAGTTCATATACAATTCCTCAAATAAACATCCACTAAAGAATATAAAATTCTTAAATGAATACCACAATGTCATGCGATATCATTAGATGAAACTCACACATACAATACAACTCGAGCACTTCACCGACTTCCACAATATATGCAATGTCATGCGTATGCATCTGAGCATTCCAAGCCCCTACTATTGATGTTGAACATTCAATGACTATTTAATAAAAATCCTTGGGTCTTTCTTGGGGTGGGTATTTATGGACTTCCACCAACGGGTACCTAACCGACATGACATCTATGAAATTTCACCAACGGCTCCGCATACGTCGACTTACTTTATGGACTTAATAGTAATAGGAGTGCGTATACGTAGTTACCAGGTCTTGCACCTAAGGGAGAATCTAGCATTTTTTCCTAACCTCGACCCTTATTTTCAATGCAACCACGAATGCGATGCTACCCGTGCTTATGCAAATGTCATGTACAATTGCAATTTCAATATCATGTTCATCATATCATGAGCATAATATGAACATATTCCATCTCCACAACAACTCCCAATTTCTCCCAAATGTCAATTATATCATAAAACATATAATTACATTCCACAATATCCACTAAGCATGTTATACCATTTTCATTTCAAATAACGCACTTAATCATTCATAGGCATTTTATCAAACACCTAAAAGGCAAAAAGATTATGTAAACACATAGGATATCCAAAACATCACATTATCCATGAAATTCACATCCAAACAATTTCATCAAAACCCAATCACGCAAGATTTGGTTTAAATCATGTTCCATATACCCATTTCATATTCTAGCAATCCTAGGTATGAGTTATAAATGAGATTTCATCTCCAACACTCTACCTATTTCATATTTCAATCTTAAGTTGGAATAAACCTAGTTTGGAAAGGAACCCTGCATTTTGTAGCGTAATACAACATATCAGAATTCCCAAAGATCCCAAATAAAACTTCAAAGCTTTGATCCCAACAATCTCGTCTCTGAGATTTTAGCGAAACTCGCGATATTTGGTATGTATGCATTACTCTCACCGTGTAGAACAACTTTGTCTCTTGGCCCGAAGAGATCCAATGGTCGGATCATCGTAGATCAGAGAAGAAGTGAATAAGGGATTGAGTTTTCTCTCTCTTCTCTCTATCCAAAATTTTCAGGTGTAAGTGGGGAGAAAATTTGATTTTCTCCCCTATTTATACCCCCTAATACTTGGTTCTCATTAAGCCACACCTCCCGTCTTTTTCTAATCCGATTTTATCTCAAATTGATTAAATCTCCTTCCTTTTTAAGTTTAAGATATTTTTGGTTCGACCTATTTTGTGACCTGCTTTATATCATACACCCAAATATAGGTGGTTAAATTGTAGTTTACTTGGTTTAAGTCCAAGATCGATCCCACGAAGAGTTTTACTAATTGGAATTTAAAATAAGAACAGTGAAGTTGTTGTTTTAAAGTAGTGTAACATAAGATATCTTGTGAAGTGAGTTTAGATTGATCACTAGTCTAAGTAAATGAAATGCGTAGTTAAACGGTTAAAAGACAATAATATGAAAGGTACCTTTCAGTTTAAGGATCCCATATGATTTATATTGGTTAAATAATGGAAATGCCACCTTACAACAATTAACTTCCATATTACTCGAAAGTCAACCATTAGGTCTGATGTATATTAAACCATAACACAACAACTTTTTAGGTTAGCTGGTGGTATATATGACAATTGACTAATTCAAATAAACCAGAAGGTCAAGCCATTCAAGAGAATTACTTTAATTACTTAATTGGCAATATTATATCATGTATCAGTTAAACAACTCTAGCAATCCAGAAGGTCAAGCCATTCAGGAGGATCACTTAAGTTATTCATTTGACAACTCTATACCATGCAACAGTTAAATATCCTTAGTGCACCAGAAGGTCAAGCCATTCAATTGGAACACCTTAAATATTCAACTAACAGGTTGGTGATTCACTGATGATATAATTCTGGACTACGTATTGAACTGAAAACATTGGATATGCTGAGACTTAACCCGCCTATAACCAATCAACCGACTTCTACGTAACACCCAATTACGTACATAAGTGTATCATGCATGAAGTACATAATAGTAGATAGTATGGTATAGAATATTAAGTACTANACCCAAAAGTCGGTCTATCTTCACCATTGAGGCGCTGAATGCAAGCCCTCTACCGGCACGAACCCCGCACTTGAAATGTGTTCCTGTATAGGATGAACTATGCTCAATCCAACTTTTTCGAGCCCACCCATCAAGTACCAAGTAGGTGTTTGATTAAACCATGCACCCACACACCCACACTCATGCATAAAGCCCATGAATGTGATGCCAACACCATGTCCAATATGCAATAATGCCAAATGAGCAATTNTGGTGTTCATAACCATGAGCATATATAAATATAATCATCCATCAGTTAAGGGAGGTATATATAACAATATAGCATAATTAAACATCAACATTTCCATAATTTAACTAATAATATACATATTTTCACCCCTCACTGAAGGGTATAAGTAAACTACTCACGCTCCATTGCTATAAACAAGCAAGAAGTATGGGTAATTCTCATTACAATACTAAAGAAAATACAGACACTAACACTCATTTCCCAAGGAATGATTGAAATACAACTACCCTTAATATCAATTAAGACACAAAGGTGGCAGAAGTTCAACTCTCCAAGTAGAAAGACATAACATAAATGTAGATATACATAATTCTAATTGGAGAGTAGGTTGGACAGGGTTTCACTCTGGAGTTCTTCCTTTCTCTCTTGCTTTCTCTTCTTTTCTTTTCATTTTCTCTCCTTTTAATTCTCCGTGGAGCTACCCTGAACTTCCTCTCTCTAACTCTATTCTTGAAGAAGGCTGCAAAGGCCTATTTATAGGCCAAAAGTGAAGCTGGAGGTGGAATATAATGATGAACCAACTAGAGCAACCGTTCGGACGCCACCACCATCATTTGGACGGTGCTAGTTTGCTGGAATTGTGGTGGTGGTTCTACTGAATTCTTGTTTATTCCATTCTTTAATTACACTTGCATCCCTTTTTGTTTCAAGCTTTAACATAATGCTCCTCACAATTTCTGACAGTTCTGCACAAAAACCCTGAAATTTCAAACATTACACACATAAACCCTAGTTTACGTACAAACCCTAATTTACAGTTTTTAAGTATTTTAACTTATAAAATGTACTTATTTAATTATTCTAATTTACATACTAATTAGAGTTAATCACACTCACCAACCTAAACTTTTACTAGTCCCTTGTAAACAAAATAAAAACAAAATAAAACAAATCACTTTCTTAGATTATCACGATTGCATTTAGCCTATGCAACAAGCCGTTAAACCCTAAGGTGATCTCTAGTGGATGAGTTTTGTTTCGTGAAGGTTTTTAGTAAAGCTACCTACAAACTTTAGTAGTTAGGAGTTCATAATTCATACTTTTCACAAATAAAATTAAATTAATATTCCTTTCGTATTGCTAGAATACTTTCTTTTTCTGATCACTATAAGAGTAACACACGTTAGTTGTAACATTAGCCATATATTTTTATAAAAACTTGTGTGTGTGTGTAATGATTTCTTTATCTCAAAAATCACTCAGGAAATATTACTATATTTCGTGGTAGTCTTGATGTCAATCATCTCTTGGAATACACTCAGCAAAGAATACACATACATTTAATGACTATTCACTCAGTAATTACAAGGGTTGAGAATATTGTTTTTCATAGCAAAGTAAATATCACATGTAATATATAAAAAGAACGGTTATTTGAATAGAACTGAAATTTGAGATAATCTCATGAAAGGATAACATTACATTAAACATATTATCAACATTCTTTCTTTTTGGATTGATAAGATTAATAAACATGCATGATTTCTGGAATCAAAAAGGATTTTCTTAGGGTTGTAATGTGGCCAATAGTTTAGGGTTTAAGAAATGACGTCAATCAAATTTAAAAGCTATCCTTTCATAATATTGTGGCACACATCTTATTTTTCTAAGACTTGCACAATCTTTCATTCTATTTTTTCCCTTTCTTGGTTTTTTTTTCTTTCTTTTTTCTTTCACTGATTTTTCTTTTCTTTGAATAGTAATCAGCCTTTTCTTTACTCTTTGTTTTTTTTTCCACTTTTTCTTTTTCTTCTGCCTTTGTATCCTGCTGATTTAGAAGAGGGTGCAATAAAATTAGATAACAAAAGTAGGTTAAATATATTTTTATGTGGCTCGGGTATTTTTCAAGTTTCATGAAAAGAATTTATACTCTTTTAGGCTCAATCATGGCTAACTAAGGATATAATTTTGTAAAAGAAATGATTAAGGCTCAAGATTAATAAAAAATGGCCTAATATTTCTTTCCAGAAATTATACACTTGTATAATCTCTAAATAAAATTTTCAAGGAATTCAATGAGAGCTAATGAAAACAAAATAATGAGATTATTCAAAGAAAATTTACTACTGAATTGAAGATTCTTTTTTTGAGTAGATGTAGAATATCTCTCCAAGAAATATTGGCTCAAATTCTGCAATTGGTTTTACATCTCCACTATATATGTAAAGAGTAATATTTCATAAGGTTTTCAATAATAAAGGAATCTATTTGTGCTCATAAGAATAAGTTTAAACAAAATTATTAAGATAATATACAACTAAAATATGAAAATCCTGCGTGATCAGATTAAGACTATTCTTGCAAAGCATAGACATAATAACCTAATTTAATTGTCAATTATATGAAATAATCCTCCTAACTTTAAAACATAAGTTCCATATTAACTTAACAAAAACAAATTTACTAAAAACCAGTGTTTTAAAACCCAGCCCGACCCGATGAATTGAATCGGCAAACCGGTGAACCGGTCACTAAATCGGGCCAGGTAAACTATTAGATCGTTTGAGCAAACAACCCGGTGAAAACCCGCTGAACTGGACAGTTCTTGTCTAAACTCACTGAACCGGACGATTTACAACAAACCGGGCGAGTCAGTTTAAAGGGTATAAAAACTAGCCCTTTTGGGCATTTTTGCCCAAAACCTAATTATCTCTATGCCTCTTTCTCTTTCCAGTTTTGAGTCCGACAAATCTCAACCTTTTTCTTTCTCTTTCTTTCTCTCACCCTCATCGTCGAACAATCGGCCTCCCTTTCTCACCCTCACTTTCGAACGATCAACTTCTCGCTCAGTCAACCTCGAAAGAAGCAATCTCTTTCTCAGTCAAGTTGTTAAATGAATCAGCCCCCTTCCTCTCTCTCTTAGTCGAAGTGTCAAACAAAGACATGATAGGAGTCGATTTGCTTCACTTCCTTGTCGATTTGCTTCACTCAGCAGGTACACTACTCATCGAGTCACATTACAACTGCCATTACCCACAAACAAATATTGCTAGTCTAACTCAGATTTTGAACTATTCAATTCTTTCACTGACTATTGTTTTATGGTGGAGAAAAGCAACATCACCAGCAAATTTTCTTTGGTGAACTTTTTGTTTTGTTTTGTTTTGTGTTGATTTGTTCTGTATCAGAAATCCCCTCTTTGTGTTTTATTTGATTTATTTTTGACGTTCCATTTTAGTAGATTGATATTGAGATTGCTATCTGTGTTTGATCGGGTCAATCTTTGTGGATTTGAATGGAGAAGTTAGAATTGGAAATAAAAATCAGCTTTTTTGTGTGGAGTGAATTTTTTTTCAATTATGGAGAAACTAGATTATTGATGTTGTGAGGGTGAATTGAGAATATTTTGCCAAAAAAAAAGGTGAATTGAGAATAATTATTATTATTAATATATATTTTTTATTTTTTTATTATATAACCGGTTCGACCAGTGACCCAACAGTTGAACTAAGAACCCATTAACCCGGTCTCTTTACTGGGTTGATGTTCGGGCCAGATTTTAAAACACTACTAAAAACAAGTTCAAAACATAAAGTAAGTGCATAAATTAAAAGATGACTGAAAGATAGCAAAATCTTGTAGAATCTCTAGTGTTTAAGAAGTAGATGGGCCTCCACCAAAACGCTCTCTTAGTAACCTCAAAATTTCAGTCTGGTTTTGCTCATAATCAGCCATGCGTTGATTGATTTGCGTGACGCTAGTTCCAAGCTGAGTAACAGTGTTCTCCAACCCTAGTAAAATCTGTCTATTGGTCCTGTCATCTACTGGTATGTATGGCTGATCTTCTTGTGATGGAGGTTGCTCTGGCGGGAAAAATTCTTCAAGTACTTAGAATGGCTCCTCTTATGGTGGTGGTGGTGCTCCAGGTTATTCCTCAGGCTGGACTCCATAAATTTCTTTAAAAAAGTGTTGTCCAATGGTGCAAAGTGTTCCACCATTTTCCATGATGGATTTGCAATTACTCCATTATCCCCGCATAACTGTGAAACGAACATAGCATATAGGAGTGCGGGTTTCTTTCTTTCCACAATAAGCAACATTTGATCCATAATGAGGTTCAGAAGATCAATCATGTGTCCCATTCCAAAGGCATATAAGAAGTAGGCCTGTTTCAGTATAAATCTGATTTTTCTGGGCTCGGGGTAACAAACTATTCACTATGATCAAATTTAAAATTCAGTACTTGTCCATTAAATCCCCTTGCTTTATGTATTTATGTGGCCTTCCCCAAACATAATCTGGATTACCCGTTAACTCTATCCCTACGTCAGTTAAATCAGGCAATTAAGTGTTAGGATATTGCTGGTTGGGTGGTCTTTGCATGGGCTGAAAAAAATTGGTTATAGTAGCTGGTGTAACTTGGAAAATTATACCATGAACAAACATACGAATTTGTTTTTCCCCAATTATTTCTACATTACTATAGAACTCATGGACCAAACAATCATAAGCAAGAGCAACAAATTTAACATATTCTAGCCATCCTCGTGCAGCAAGAATTTGTCTAATTCCTATATTTTCAAAATCTTCATAAACTACTGCTCTTTTAGGAATGATAGTTTTAGTGAGAAAATGAGCATCATACTAGGCTTCTTAATCAACATTTTCAAAAATTACCTCATTGTAGATATTTCCTGGTTGGGGTTGTTGTAGAGGTGCTTCAGGTTGTGGAGCTTGATTCCTTCTTGCTCGTATTGAAGAACCACTCATTCTTTGCCTTGAATCCATCTTTTTATTGATTTCTCTTTAAATACTTGGTTTCAACTGATTTCAATCGGTATAAACCTTGAAAATGGTATGGGTAAGTGAATGATCAGAGAAGATTTGAAGAAAAATGGTTAAATGTAGTAGATTTGAAAAGAAATCCTTCGGAAAGCTACTGGTTTTGAATTTTGACTTGTGAGTGAACTGGAACAGATCGGTTATGGGGCTGATGGGTATTTATATATGCACTATCGTCCGAACGCTAGCACCACCGTCCGAACGGTGCTAGAACACTGTAATTTGCACTGCATTGCACTGCTGACTTTCTGCTTCCTTCAATCTCCTACAGTTACAAATTTAATTACAACTTTGCACATTCTACATAACTTGATATCCACTCTTTTTTTTTCTTTTTTCAAAAAATTGGTTTATTATTTATTTATTTGTTATTTAGTATTTACTAATTTTCCTAATTAACTTACAGCTATTTACATTTATGTACTATTTGAAAATTATACATCATTCGATCACACTTATTTAGAATCAGAATCTTCTAAATCAACAACACCAGTGACACGGTTAATTTCACCTCTCACGTATCTTGACAACAAATGAGTAGAATAGAATGGCATCTCAGGATATTCCCTACTCTGCCATACCTAATCTACTAAAGATGATCTTACGCTCGACTTGAAATTGGTTCTGCACACTGATTATATTGTTTCAAATACATTAAACGACCACATCTTACACAACATCTGAGACGATTTGCTCGTTGGCATTTAGCAAATGAACTTTTTTCAAACAAGAGTTTTTTCTTGATTTTCAAAAATTTCTAAATTTCTAACAAATCTAGCTTTTTGCATGATCAACAAATATATATATTTTGGAAAATGGTGCAGTAAAATTAAACTTAACCAAAATAGTTTCTCGTCCATTGTATAATTATTTTTGAAAAATTTTGAAAACGACTCAAAAAATTATTGAAAATTGACTCACTATCCTGTTCTTTAATGTCTGCCAATCACAAGGATGAAATTGTTAAAAACAAACAACAAAATAAAAACAAACATACTAAACAACAAAATAAAAAGAAATATACTAAAAAAACAAAATATAACTAATTCCCTTCCCCAACCTAAATTAAACATTGTCTTGAGTGTATAAAATAGTAAAAATAAAGACATGTTAATCAAGTGCGGAAGTAAGAAATAGTTATAATACAACATCTAACAAATAACAAACAATTACTAATATTTACAATCAAACAACAATGTAAATTTTTCAAAGCACACAAACTGGATCTAACAACTGTATGGAAGTTACATCTTGAGTGAACCAATCATAATAGGGTTCAAGTCTTTGCCTGTTCACTTTGAAAATACAAGTAAACAACTTCCCTATTTAATTTCAATTTGCCGTAACTCCCTGGCAAGGGCGCCAAAAGCTTGGTTCAACCTATTTCGTAACCTGCTTTATATCATACATCCAAGTATAAGTGGTTGAATTGTAGTTTACTCAGTTTAAGTCAAAGACCGATCCCACGAAGAGTTTTAATAACTGAAATTTAAAATAAGAACAGTGAAGTTGTTGTTTAAAAGCAGTGTAACATAAGATAGCTTGTGATGTGAGCTTAGATTGATCACTAGTCTAAGTAAATGAAATACGTAGTTAAACGGTTAAAAGACAATAATATGAAAGGTACCCTTCAGTTTAAGGATCCCATATGCTTTATATTAGTTAAATACTGGAAATGCCACCTTACAACAAATAACTTTCATATTACTCGAAAGTCAATCGGTAGGTTTGATGTATATTAAACCATAATACAACAACTTCTTAGGTTAGCTGGTGGTATATATGACAATTAACTAATCCAAATAAACCAGAAGGTCAAGCCATTCAAGAGGATTACTTGAATTACTTAATTGGCAATATTATATCATGTATCAGTTAAACAATTCTAGCAATCCAAAAGGTCAAGCCATTCAAGAGGATCACTTAAGTTATTCATCTGAAAACTCTGTACCATGCAATAGTTAAATATCTTTAGTCCACTAGAAGGTCAAGCCATTTAATTGAAACACCTTAAATTTTCAATCGGTAGGTTGATGATTCACTAATGACATAATTTCGGGCTACGTATTGAACTGAAAGCATTGGATATGCCAAGACTTAACTCGTCTCTAACCAATCAATCGACTTTTTTCGTAACACCCAATTACGTACATCACTTTATCATGCATGAAGTACATAATAGTAGAGAGTGTGATATATAATATGAAGTACTGGTCGATGTTCATAACCATGAACATATTATAAATATAATCATCCATCAGTTAAGGGAGGTATATATAACAATATAGAATAATTAAATATCAGCATTTTCATAGTTTAACTAATAACATACATATGTTCACCCCTCACTAAAGGGTATAAGTAAACTACTCATGCTCCATTGCTATAAACAAGCAATAAGTGCAGGTAATTCTCATTACAATACTAAATAAAATACAGACACTGACACTCCTTTCCCAAGAAATAATTGAAAAAAAACCACCCTTAATATCAATTAAAACACAAAGGTGGCGGAAGTTCAACTCTCCAAGTAGAAAGACATAACAAAAATGTAGAAATACAGAATTCTGGTTGGAGAGTAGGTCAGGTAGGGTTTCTCTCTGGAGTTCTTCCTTTCTCACTTGCTTTCTCTTCTTTTAATTCTCTTTGGAGCTCCCTTGAACTTCCTCTCTCTAACTCTCTGGTTGAAGAAGGCTGCAAAGGCCTATTTATAGGCAAAAAGTGAAGCTAGAGGTGGAAGATAATGGTGAACCGCCTAGAGCAACCATCTGGATGCCACCACCATCATCCGGATGGTGCTGGTTTGCTGGAATTGTGGTGGTAGTTCTACTGAATTCTTGTTTGTTCCATTCTTTAATTACACTTGCTTCCCTTGTTGTTTCAAGCTTTAACAGAATGCTCCTCACAATTTTTAGTACTTCTGCACAAAAACCCTTAAATTTTCTTACATTACACACATAAATCCTAGTGTACGCACAAACCTTAATTTACAGTTTTTAACTATTTTAACTTACAAAATGTACTTATTTAACTATTCTAATTCACATAATAATTAGAGTTAATCAATTTTATTTGAACTAAATTTAAATTATTTCTTGAGTTTCACGAATAAAATTCAATTGCGCGACTCTCGATCACATCGTAAACGCAAAAAATTTAACTGTCTCGGAATTCGACGAAAAATGACTGGGTAACTAGATTTCACGAGATGAACCTAACAGTGTGGTCTATTTCATCATCTGATATGTAGAAAAATTTCAAATTTTCAATCCGTACCATAACGACTAATTATCTTTTTACCCTTGTTAATAAAATTTAAATTTTTTTGTGTTTTACATTTTTTCCCCATTAAAGGAATTTCATCACCGAAATTAAATACACACACACACAATCATATATAATGACATGTATATGTAACAGCCCATACAATATTCTATGACTATAAGAAATGTACTTCCATCCTCGAACAATAATGGATAGGTAGCACAGATAGTGTCCTCTCGCTTCTATGTTGCCTCCTCCATATCACGATGCTGCAACAACATCTTCATTAGCCTCACAATCTTGGCTGGCAAAGCCTACTATCGACTCTCCATGATACGCATCGGTCCCTCCTCGAAGTCCTCATCCGTATCAACCATCAGCTCTCCCCAATCTACCATATGTGTAGTTGCTGGAGTGTACTTCTGAAGTATAGAGACATGAAAAACCGCGTGAACACCCAATAGATTTGGTGGTGACGCCAAATGATAAACAATTGTGCCAGCCCTCTCGAGTACATCAAAGGGCCCGATATACCTCAGTGACAACTTTCCTTGCTTCCCAAACTTGACCATTCCCCTCTTAGGCATAACCTTCAAGAAGATGTGATCTCCAACCACGAACTCAAGAGGTTTTCACCAACTATTGGTGTAGCACTTTTGCTAGCTCTAAGTTGTAAGAAGACGCTTTCATATCAGGTCCACTTTCTTTGAGGTGTCTCTAATCAAATTTGGACCCATGGAGGGTCTCTCTCCAATCTTCATCCAAAAAATCAGAAAATTGCACGGGCTCCCATAAAGTGCCTTATAGGGAGCCATCTGTATGCTTGCCTAGTAACTATTATTGTAGGTGAATTCTACTAAGGGTAAGTGCTCTTTCAACCTGCCCTTGAGATCGAGGAGGTATGCTCTCAGTATGTCCTCTAAAATCTGGATGGTCTTCTTTGACTAACCGTCTGTCTAGAGATGAAAGGTTGTACTCATCATCAACTATGTCCCTATAGTTCTTTGGAAACTCTCCCAGAAATGTGCTGTGAACCTGGGATTCCTATCGGATACTATAGATACGGGTACCTCATGTAATTGGACTATCTCTTGTACGTACAATTTGCAAAATTTCTCCAATGTGAAAGTCATCCACATAGCCAAAAAGTGTGCCGACTTCATAAGTCGGTCCATAATTACCTACACTACGTTGTGCCCATGCAAAGTTCATGGTAAGTGGGTCACAAAATCCATAGTGACGTGCTCCCATTTCCACTCAGACACCTCCAATGGTTGGAGCAACCCTTCCTGTCTCTGGTGCTCAACCTTAAGCTACTAATACATGAGACACCTGCTAAAGAAGTCTCCAACGTGTCTCTTAGTCCCACTCTAGTAATATTGGCAATGAAGATCATGGTATATCTTTGTGCCACCTAGATGCACAACAAAACGGGAGCAATGGAACTCTCTAATGATCTCCTCTCTCAGATCCATAGACTGGGGAGAATCAAAACCCTTCCCCTAAACTAAAGATTTCCATTGGTGTGATTGACCTACCCCTTGTCGCTTATACCCGACTGTGCCCAGTCCCTAATGGACAATATCTCTGTATCTTGGCCCTTGGACTCGATCACCCTACTCAATAGAGAAGGCGTAGCCACTAGATTGCCCAAAGTGCCCTAAGCCTGACTCCTTTAGTGTAGCCTAAATTATCCTACAGTGTCAAGCATCTGCAACTCCCGGAAAGCTATACTAGCCAAGGCTCCCTATGACTTCCAGTTGAGTGCATCAGCCACTAAATTTGTCTTATTAGGATGGTAATTCAAAGTGAATTCATAGTCCTCCAAGTACTCCATCCACTTGTGTTGCCACATATTGAGGTCTCGCTATGTAAAGATGTACTTTAGACTTTTGTGATTTAAAAATACCTCCAACTTCTCTCCATATAAATAGTGACACCATGCCTTCAAGGCAAAGACAACAACCGCTAACTCCATGTCGTGTGTGGGGTAGTTCTAACCGTTGCTCTTTAATTGCCGTGAACTATAACCTACCACCCTCCCGGATAGCATCAGGGCACATCCAAGTCCATCCTTTGAAGCATCACAATAGACTGTGTATCTCTGCCCACTCTCTGGCACAAAAAGAACAGGAGCTAAAGTAAGCCTCGTTTTTAATTCTTAAAATGCCTTTTCACACGAGTCATCCCACTGAAACTTGATCTTTTTCCTAGTTAACCTAGTCATAGGTGAAACTAGCCATGAGAAGTCCTCTATGAACCTCAGATAATACCCCCATCAATCCCAAGAAACTACATATCTTGAAAACTGGCTTCAGCCTCTCGCAACTTATAATGACCTCAACCTTTTCCATGTCAACTGACACACTTGAAGCAGGCAACACATGTGCTAGATATTTCACCTTTTTTAGCCAAAATTCACACTTGTTGAACTTGGTCTGCAACTGGTGGTCTCTCAAGGTTTGGAGAACATCCTCCTTAGACTTAGAGTAGATCAGAATGTCATCAATAAAGACTATTACGAACTGATCAAGATATGGTCAGAACACCCTATGCATGAGATCCATAATTGCCACCGGGGCATTTGTCAACTAATTCGACATATTTCATGATCTGATTTATATTATACACCCAAGTATATGCGGTCATATTGTAGTTTTCTCGATTTAAGTTCAAAACCGATCCCACGAAGAGTTTTAATAATTGGAATTTAAAATAAGAGCAGTGAAGTTGTTGTTGAAACAGTGTAACATAAGATAGCTTGTGATGTGAGCTTACATTGATAACTAGTCTAAGTAATTTAAATATATAAGTAAACTGGTTGAAGACAATAATGTTAAAGGTACCCTTCAGTGTAAGGATCCCATATAATTTATATTGGTTAAGCACTGGAAATGCCACCTTACAACAGTTAACTTTTCCTGTGGCTTAGAAAGTCAACTAGTAGGTATGATGTATATTAAGCCATAACACAACAACTTCTTAGGTTAGCTGGTAGGTATATGCATATTAAACCATAACACAACAATTTCTTAGGTTAGCTGGTGGTATATATGACAATTGACTAATACAAGTAACTAGAAGGTCAAGCCATTAATGAGGATCACTGGAATTACTCAATTGACAATATTATAGTATGTATCAGTTAAACAACCCTAATAATCCAGAAGGTCAAGCCATTCAAGAGGATCATTTAGGTTATTCATCTGACAACTTTTATATCGTGTATTAGTTAAACAATCCTAGTAATCCAAAAGGTCAAGCCATTCAGGAGGATCACTTAGGTTATTCATCTGACAATTGTACCATGCAACAGTAAAACATCCTCAGTGCACCAGAAGGTAAAGCCATTAAGTTGGAACTCCACAGATATTCAACCGACAGGTTGATGATTCATTAATGACATAATTCTGGGCTACGTAGTAACACCCAATTACGTACATCACTGTATCATGCATGAAGTTCATAATAATAGATAGTATAAAATATTAAATATCGCTCAGTGTTCATAACTGTGACCATATTATATATATATATATATATATATATATNATTGTATCATGCATAAAGTACATACTAGTAGATATTATAGAATATTAAATATCACTTGATGTCCATAACTGTGAGCATATTATATATATATATATATATATATATATATATATATATATATATATAACATCAGTATTTCTATAATTTAACCAATATTATACATATGTTTACCCTTTACTGAAGGGTATAAGTAAACTACTCATCCTCCATTGCTATAAACAAGAAAGAAGTGCTGGTAATTCTCATTACAACACTAAATAAAATACAGACACTGACACTCCTTTTCCATGGAATAACTGAAATACAACCACCCTTAATATTAGTTAAGACACAAGGTGGCAGCAGTTCAACTCTCCAAGTAAAAGGACAAAACAGAAATGTAGAAATATAATAGAATTTTGGCTAGAGAGTAGGACGGACCAGGGTTTCAGTTTGGAAATCTTCTCTCTTCATTCCTTTCTCTCTTTTTTCTTTATTTGATTCTCTGGACTTCCCTCTCTTCTCCAACTCTTGGATCCTATGCTGAAGGAGTAGCACACATATATATAGGCAACTAGGAAAGTAGGAGGTAGAAGATAGACATCAATCGCCAGGAGCCACCGTTCAGATGCCACCACCACTGTGCGGACGGTGTTGATTTGCTGGAAAGTTGTGCTGATCTTCTTGTTGTCTCTAGTGTTTTCTTCATTATATTACACTTGCCTCCCTAGTTATTTCAAGCTTTGACCATTGCTCCTCTCATTTTTTGGCAATTCCGCATAAAACCCTAAAATTTTAGACATAATGCTCATAAAACTGTAGCATATGCACAAACCCTAACTTAAAACTCTAGCATATGCACAAACCCTATCTTATTTAACTATATTAATTTACATATTAATTAGGGTTAATCACACTCCCCAACTTAAACTTTACTAGTCCCTAGTAAATAAAATGAAATGAAATACAAACAGAGTAAAATCACTTTCGTAGATTTTTCATGATTGCATTTAGCATATGCAACAAGCTATCAAACTCCTAGGTGATCCCTAGTGGATGAGTATTGTCTCGTGAAGGTTTTTAGTGAAACTAAATGCAAACTTTAGTAGTTAGGAGTTCTTAATTCATACTTTTCACAAATAAAATTAAATCAATATTCCTCTGCATTGCTAGAATACTTTCTTTTCTGATTACTATAAGAGTAACACACGTTAGTTGTACCAATATCTTTATATTTTTATAAAAACTTGTGTGTGTTTGTAATGATTTCTTTATTTTCAAAAATCACTTAAAAAATATTGCCATCTTTCATGGTAGTCTTGATGTCAATCCTTTCTTAGAATACACTCAGAAAAGAATACACGTATGTTATAGTGACTATTCCCTTAATAATTACATGTGATTGGAATATTGTTAACAAATAAAATAGTTTCACATGTAGCCAATCAAAAGAGCAGTTATTTGAATAAAATTGTAGTTTGACATAATCTTATGAAAGAATATTAACACTACATCAAACATATTATCAACATTTCCCCTTTTTGGATTGAGAGGATTAATACACATGTATGACTTCTGGAATCAAAAAGGACTTTCTCAGGGTTGTAACGTGTCCAATGGTTTAGGGTTTTATGACATGACATCCTTAATAGGATTCAAAAGTTATCATTTCTTAGTATTGTGGCACACCTCATTCTAATCTTTCAAGATTTTTACATTCTTTCATTTTATTTTTTCACTTTCTTGGCTCTTGTCTTTCTTTCTTTCTTTTCCTTTGAAATTTCTTTTAGAGATTTCTCTTTTCTTTGAACAGTGATTACTTTTTTTCTTTTACTCATTTCTACCTTTTCTTATTCTTCTGTATCATGCTGATTTAGAAGGGGGTGCAAGAAAATTAGATAGCAAAGGTAGGTTTAATATATTTTTATATGGCTTGGGTATATTTTTTGTAAAACCCGGATAAATTTGAACTTTTTCCGATAAAGGGCAAAATGATAATTTGTCACTATGCGGGTTTAAAATACATATTTTTATAGAGCTTAGATGGGACAACGAACCTCATCGTTGGATTCGCATCGTGAAATCGAGCTACCATGTCAATTTTTGTCGAATTTTACATGTATTTCGAGACGATTTGAGTGACGAATGAACTTTTAAATGTCCCCAAAAACGAAAATTTTAAAATTTATTTATAATTGGGTTAAATTTCCAATAAAATTAATTTAGATTTAAACTAGATTAAAATGAATCGTTTCGGGGCGAAAAACGGACCCGAAAATGATAAACGAGCGGGACAATATAGACCGCGGAATTAAAAGTATAAAAGGGGCATAATATTTGAAAAAATCAGATATTTCTTCCCCAAGAGGCAGGCTAGTTCAGGCGTGAGAAGAGAGAAAGTGGGTTTTTCAAGTTTTCTTCCGACGATTTCTCAAGATTCGTTGGTCGGAATCCGTCAGACCAAGAACTAAAGTGGATCTACGCAACGAGGGCTACGCGTGGGTACCAAAAACGAAGACTTTCATCAAAGATTCAAAGACAAAGTCTTGGAGGATCAAAGCTTTGGGGCTTGTTTTGGTGGCATAGAAGTCTCTACACTTCTATTAAGGTAGGGGGTTCTCCTACTTGGGCCTATTCTTAGCCTAGAATGTCTATGTGAGATGGTTGAATATATGTGCTTATATATTCTCCTACTTGGGCCTATTCTTAGCCTAGAATGTCTATGTGGGATGGTTGAATATATGTGCTTATATATATATTGACTCATTTATGTATATGGCTAAGGAAATGGGTGTGGAATTGGGCTTATATAAATTCTTAGTAAAATTGGCAAA
This sequence comes from Ilex paraguariensis, assembly GCA_963454935.2. Classification (NCBI taxonomy): domain Eukaryota; kingdom Viridiplantae; phylum Streptophyta; class Magnoliopsida; order Aquifoliales; family Aquifoliaceae; genus Ilex; species Ilex paraguariensis. The sequence continues at coordinate 1,612,873 of CAUOFW020003502.1, forward strand.
ATAAGTTACTTGTGTGGTTCCTTGGGATTTGATGTGTTTGGGTATTTTATGTGCTCAAATGTGATTTATAAAGATGTGGGCAATATTATGTGATAACATGACATGTTTGCCTTGAAGGTGTTTGATGAAATGCCTTAGGGAATTAAATGTTGTTATTGTGATGAAAATAGCATGTTGAGTTGTTGTGATATGTGGGATTATGCTTGTTGAGATATTGAGCATAGTGTTGATTGTGGAAGCTATGTGCCTTTGCCATGAAATTCCATGGCATATGATTTATATTGCTCATGTGGCATTATTGTATATTGGGCATGACATGGGCAGCACATTCATGGGCATAAGGCTTGGGTGTGGGTGTGTGATTGCATGGGCGGATCAATCACCATACTTGGTGTCTTGATGGGTGGGCTCGAAAAAGTTGGGTTGAATATCCTACAGAGTCGCATGGTTGCATATTTGCATAAAAAACTTGGGCTCGGTACCGTTGGGCCAAGGTTCAATAGAGTCACAAGAAAACTTGTGTTGGGTACAGCAAGTAGGGCTAGACTCTCCATCGGGTGAAAAACCCGGCCACTTGGTTCATACACTTCCCGGCGGTGAAATTCCAGAAAAGTGTATTTGGTCTGCGGAACTGGCGGTGCGATTCCAAAACTCCGCTACCCAGCAAAGACACAAGGTTTTGTTTTATAATATATTCATTTGATGGGAAAATCCAACAATGAATGGGTTTTATAAAAACATGCATTGTATTTTCAAAAAGTGACCTTTGGATGTATTTCATCGAAGAAAAATGATTTTTACACATATGCATTGCATAGTGTGGTGAGAGCCGGTGAAGGTTCGGGTTGAAATGCGTGGGTGAATCTCATTTCATTCATGGCATGACATGATAGATTCCAACGTGAATTGCATATTCTTGTATTGGAATGGATGTTAATTGTGATTGTTGCAGGAGACCATTGCATATGCATTTAGGTGGGGAGTAACCTCTGTATGAAACTTTCTACTGAGCGTGGCTCACCCTATATGGGAACACATTTCAGGTGGGAGAGATACACTGGTGGATGACTCCAATTTGGACCCTCATATTTGAAGAAAGCTGAATGTGGCTTTATTTTGTGTTAATGTAAAATATTTGTGGAAATAATGTTTTAAGCATGTAATCTTTTAATTGTAATAGAATTTATATGGACTATTGTTAAACTAACATTGCATGTTTTGATATAAATATGGATGATTGGACCCGGTGTGACCAATGTTTATTTATAAAAGGACTCGGTGTGGTCAATGTTTTATATTGGGCCTCGGATGGGTCATGTGAAAATACTTTGCACAGGTTGGATTTTGGGTAGAGCTCCCCGTACAAAGGAGACTTTGCCTGAATTTTGTTAAATTATGGATCCCGGTAAATGGGGCACAACGACGCGATATCGAGTTATTTGGTATCCACGGGTTGATGGGTAATCAACAGACCCCCGGATTTTGGGCTGTCACATTTTTGGATTTCAAGAAAAGAATTTATTATTCTGTTAGGCTCAATCATGACTAACTAAGGATATAATTTTGTAAAAGAAATGGTTAAGACTCAAGATTAATAAAAAATGGCCTAAGATCATTTTCCAGAAATTATACACCCGTATAATCTCTAAATAAAAATTTCAAGGAAAATGCTAACAATATAATTCAATAAGTGCTAATCAAAATAAAGCTAATGAGATTATTCAAAGAAAATTTACCAGTGAGTCAAAAATTCTTATTTGAGTAGATATAGAATATCTCTCCAAGAAAGATTGGTTCAAAATTTGCAATAGGTCTTACATCACCACTATATATTTAAAGAGTGTAATATTTTACAAGGTTTTTATCAATAAAAAAATCTAATTGTGCTCGAAAGAATAAGTTTAAACAAAAATATTAAGATAATATACAACTCAAATATGGCAATCCCACGTCATCAAATTAAGACTATTCTTGAAAAGCATTGGAATACTAACTTAATTTAACTGTGAGTCATATGAAATAGTCTTCCTAACTTCAAAACATAACTTCCATATCAATTAACAAAAACAAACTTACTAACACAAAAAAGTTCAAAACTAACAAGAAGTTCAAAACATAAAATAAATTCAAGTGCATAAAATAAAAGATGAGTGAAAGATATCAAAGCTTTTGTAGAATCTCCAGTGTTTTAAGAAGTAGATGGTCCTCCACCAAAACGCTCTCGAAGTAGCCTCAAAATCGCCGCTTGATTATGCTCGTAATCATCCATGCGTTTGATAATCTGTGACGCCCCAAAATCCGGGGTCCGTTGATTACCCATCAACCCACGGAATACCTGTGGATACCGAATAACTCGATATCGCGCCGAACGAAATTCGGGTAGAGTCTCCTTTGTACAGGGAGCTCTACCCAAAATTCAACCTGTGTAATATACATTCACATGACCCATATGAGGCCCAATATAAAACAATGACCGCATCGGGTCCATTTTTGAGTAAACATTGAGCACACTGAGTTCATTTATCCATACTCATATAGATACATGCTAGGTTATATTAAAAATAGTCCATATAAGTTCGATTACAATTCTTTTACATAAATTAAATGCCCAAAAACTAACTTTGCAAAAGTTTTACAAAAAAAAAGAATTAAAAGCCACAAGTCGGCCTTTCTTCGTCACTAGGGCTCTGGATGAGCACCATCCAACAACGTGTATCTTCCACCTAAAATATTTTCCTGTATAGGGTGAGCTACGCTCAATAGAGTATCTCCTACAGAGACTACTCACTAATTTAAGTGCATATGAAATGTGCATATGCAACAATCCACAACCAATATCTATTCCAACAAGAACATGTAGTTCAAAGTGAAAATTCTACTATGTCATGTCATGATATGAGATGATACTCACTCATACACTTTAACCCAAATCCTCACCGACTCCCACAACACAATGCAATGCAAATATGTAAAACATTTGTCATTGATGAAATACATCCAATGATCATTTTTGAAATACAAGTCATTGTGTTTATAAAACCAATTCATTGTTGGATGTTTCCCATCGAATGAATACTTTATAAAACAAGTACACTTTTTTGGAATTTCACCTCGGGGGAGTGTACGAACCAGGTATTTTTATAAACAAAATCATGCATCTTTGTTGGGTAGCGGAGTTTTGGAATCGCACTGCAGGTTCCGCAAATCAATACACTTTTTTAGAATTTCACCTCAGGGGAGTGTATGAACCAAGTAGCCGGGTCTTGCACCCGAGGGAGAGTGTAGCCCTTCTTGCTATACCCGATACAAATTTTCCATGTATGCAACCATGCGACTCAGTAGGATATTCAACCCCACTTTCCCAAGCCCACCCATCAAACACCAAGTATGGTGATTGATCCAATCATGCACTCACACACCCATATTCATGGCCATGGATGCATTTTTTCCGTGCAAATGCAATGTGATGCATCATTGCTCAATCAATGTCATGCTCAATGTAATGGATGCCAATAAGTCAAATTTAAACCACACATTTCATCATGTATCATGAACAATTATATCATAC
>CAUOFW020003502.1:1617714-1642455 GCA_963454935.2 Ilex paraguariensis
ACTCCAAGTACCTATAGTTTTTCATGAAATTTGCCAAACAAGTAAATTCTACAACTCATTTCTTACAACGTTTGTTTAGCACATTTAGGTACTCATTTCCCACACTTAATATACACAAGTGGTACATTAAACAAGAGAATCTATCTCAAGTCATGCTACCCATTCTCAATACCCATTTCACTAAACCATCAATTTCAAACTAGAATTTTATTAAATCATTTCTACACTTACTCCATAACCATAGGCAAGTGAATTACATAATTCCATGTACCTACCCTTTTTCCATTAAACTAACTATAAATAGAAAAGCTTTAAAATAAACAAAACAACCCACATAAACCCAATTTCCAAGAGTTTACACTAATAGCTTCCACATATCAAATTTAAGTTAGAAGTTGATTTTTCTTCCTTCTCTTTTATTCTCCCTCACTCTCGGTTTCCAACAAGCAAGAACACACACACACACACACACTGAATTATGAATTAAACACACTCACTTTACTACATATTAAAGCACACATAATTTCCATCACCAAGAAATTACACAAATACTTCCACATATCAAATTTAAGCTAGAAGTTGAACACACACACACATTGATTTATGAGTTAAGCACACTCACTGTACTACATATTAAAGCACACATAATGTCCATCACCAAGCAATTACACAAGTACTTCCACATATTAAATTTAAGCTAGAAGTTGAACATACACACACACGCACACTGATTTATGAGTTAAACACACTCACTTTACTACATATTAAAGCACACATAATTTTCATCACCAAGAAATTACAGAAGTACTTCCACATATCAAATTCAAGCTAAAAGTTAAACACACACACACACACACTAATTTATGAGTTAAANCAAAGTGAAAATTCTACTATGTCATGTCATGATATGAGATGATACTCACTCATACACTTTAACCCAAATCCTCACCGACTCCCACAACACAATGCAATGCAAATATGTAAAACATTTGTCATTGANGAAGTACTTCCACATATCAAATTCAAGCTAAAAGTTAAACACACACACACACACACTAATTTATGAGTTAAACACACTCACTTTACTACATATTAAAGGAAACATAATTTCTATCACCAAGAAATTACACAAGTACTTCCACATATCAAATTCAAAGTAGAACTTGAANGGGGGAGTGTACGAACCAGGTATTTTTATAAACAAAATCATGCATCTTTGTTGGGTAGCGGAGTTTTGGAATCGCACTGCAGGTTCCGCAAATCAATACACTTTTTTAGAATTTCACCTCAGGGGAGTGTATGAACCAAGTAGCCGGGTCTTGCACCCGAGANTCAAATTCAAAGTAGAACTTGAATCAAACCAATTCTACACCTATTCCTCATTTTCATATGAACATCATAGGATGGAAATAAACCCAAGTAGGAGGGAACCCTACCTCTTGGNACAGAGTCTAGCTCTTCTTGCATGCAACCGTGCAGCCCAATAGGATATTCAACCCCACTTTCCCGAGCCCACCCATCAAACACCAAGTATGGTGATTGATCCAACCATGCACTCACACACCTATACTCATGGCCATGGATGCATTTTCCCCATGCAAATGCAATGTGATGCATCATTGCTCAATCAATATCATGCTCAATGTAATAGATGCCAATGAGCCAAATTTAAACCACACATCTCAACATGTGTCACGACAATTTATATCACATGTATAAAATCACCAAAATTCATTATCATGTCAATACATCAACTAGCATAAACCCAACACATATCTCAAGCATGACATTAGACAATCTCATGCCAATCACTCTCAATCACAAGGCATAATTTATTAAACATATAGCATGCCCACAAAATCACTTTTCCATGGAATTACCAACCAAGCAATTTCCATATCTCAATTTCAATTTAGAAAATCTATTCTAACCCATTTCAATACCCCTTTTCACACCCATTCCATCTATTTCAAGTGCATAGGTGTGTGATATATATATTCCCTTTTAACCTATACATTGATCCAACCTTCCTGAGTCCACTTATCAACCTACCAAGAATGGTGTTTGATCAATCATGTACACACACTCACACCCATGCCTCATGCCCATGAATGTGATGCCAATTTCATGCCCAAAATGCAATGAATGCCAAAATGAGTAATTAAACCACATACTTCAACATATGCCATGGTAATTTATATCTATTGCATATACTTACCACAATTTATGATGATGCTAATTTATTAACAACTTATATCAACTCATTCCTTCCATCACCATTTTCTCAAGCTTGTCATACATAAATTTTGCCACAACAAACTTAATTCTCACATAGGCACTTAGCAAAACACCTTCAAGGCACCAATCATGTTATCACATAATTCACTCATATTCATCATATAGCTCAAGAAATCATATTTAGTGATTTCTACACAACCATTTCAAATGGAAATAATTCTACCCATTTCTTAATATCCATCTATCATAATCTTCCAAGAAATCATAAAGTAGCAACTTCTAAATGCCAATTCAACCTAGACTTTACTTTACCCAATTTCCATATCCATTTTCTACACTCCAAGTACCTATAGTTTTTCATGAAATTTGCCAAACAAGTAAATTCTACAACTCATTTCTTACAACGTTTGTTTAGCACATTTAGGTACTCATTTCCCACACTTAATATACACAAGTGGTACATTAAACAAGAGAATCTATCTCAAGTCATGCTACCCATTCTCAATACCCATTTCACTAAACCATCAATTTCAAACTAGAATTTTATTAAATCATTTCTACACTTACTCCATAACCATAGGCAAGTGAATTACATAATTCCATGTACCTACCCTTTTTCCATTAAACTAACTATAAATAGAAAAGCTTTAAAATAAACAAAACAACCCACATAAACCCAATTTCCAAGAGTTTACACTAATAGCTTCCACATATCAAATTTAAGTTAGAAGTTGATTTTTCTTCCTTCTCTTTTATTCTCCCTCACTCTCGGTTTCCAACAAGCAAGCACACACACACACACACACACTGAATTATGAATTAAACACACTCACTTTACTACATATTAAAGCACACATAATTTCCATCACCAAGAAATTACACAAATACTTCCACATATCAAATTTAAGCTAGAAGTTGAACACACACACACATTGATTTATGAGTTAAGCACACTCACTGTACTACATATTAAAGCACACATAATGTCCATCACCAAGCAATTACACAAGTACTTCCACATATTAAATTTAAGCTAGAAGTTGAACATACACACACACGCACACTGATTTATGAGTTAAACACACTCACTTTACTACATATTAAAGCACACATAATTTTCATCACCAAGAAATTACAGAAGTACTTCCACATATCAAATTCAAGCTAAAAGTTAAACACACACACACACACACTAATTTATGAGTTAAACACACTCACTTTACTACATATTAAAGGAAACATAATTTCTATCACCAAGAAATTACACAAGTACTTCCACATATCAAATTCAAAGTAGAACTTGAATCAAACCAATTCTACACCTATTTCCTCATTTCCATATGAACATCATAGGATGGAAATAAACCCAAGTAGGAGGGAACCCTACCTCTTGGAGCGTAAATGAAAGTGTAGAGCCTTCAAGAACACAATACCAACTCCAAATCTTGATTTTCTCAAAATCCTCTCCTTGGATCTTCGGTGAAATCTCTCGTTTTTGGTGTGGTTGCGTAGCCCTTGTCGCGTAGATGAAGTTTAATTCTTGGTCCGACGAATTTTGATCGATGAAACTCCGAAAATAGTAAGGAGAAAGCTTGGATTTTTCACTTTTCTCCTCTCTTCGTCTCACACGTTAAACACACTGGTTTCAGCAGAGTTTTCTGCTGGAAAATCAAATTTTTAAGGATATTTATAACCCCGATGCGCGGTGTACGTTGAGCCACACGCCCTCTTGTTCGGGTCCATTTTTGCCCCAAAATGATTAATTTCATCCCGATTTAAGTTTAAATTAATTTATTTGAACTTTAATTCAATTATAATAAAATTTTAAAAAATTNGCCCACATAAACCCAATTTCCAAGAGTTTACACTAATAGCTTCCACATATCAAATTTAAGCTAGAAGTTGATTTTTCTTCCTTCTTTTTTATTCTCCCTCACTCTCGGTTTCCAACAAGCAAGAACACACACACACACACACANACAATTTCCATATCTTAATTTCAAGTTAGAAAATCTATTCTAACCCATTTCAATACCCCTTTTTACACCCATTTCATCTATTTCAAGTGCATAGGTGTGTTAAACCACATACTTCAACATATGCTATGGTAATTTATATCTATTGCATATACTTACCACAATTTATCATGATGCTAATTTATTAACAACTTATATGAACTCCTTCCTTCGATCACCATTTTCTCAAGCATGTCATACATAAATTTTGCCACAACAAACTTAATTCTCACATAGGCACTTAGCAAAACACCTTCAAGGCACCAATCATGTTATCACATAATTCACTCATATTCATCATATAGCTCAAGAAATCATATTTAGTGATTTCTACACAACCATTTCAAATGGAAATAATTCTACCCATTTCTTAATATCCATCTATCATAATCTTCCAAGAAATCATAAAGTAGCAACTTCTAAATGCCAATTCAACCTAGACTTTACTTTACCCAATTTCCATATCCATTTTCTACACTCCAAGTACCTATAGTTTTTCATGAAATTTGCCAAACAAGTAAATTCTACAACTCATTTCTTACAACGTTTGTTTAGCACATTTAGGTACTCATTTCCCACACTTAATATACACAAGTGGTACATTAAACAAGAGAATCTATCTCAAGTCATGCTACCCATTCTCAATACCCATTTCACTAAACCATCAATTTCAAACTAGAATTTTATTAAATCATTTCTACACTTACTCCATAACCATAGGCAAGTGAATTACATAATTCCATGTACCTACCCTTTTTCCATTAAACTAACTATAAATAGAAAAGCTTTAAAATAAACAAAACAACCCACATAAACCCAATTTCCAAGAGTTTACACTAATAGCTTCCACATATCAAATTTAAGTTAGAAGTTGATTTTTCTTCCTTCTCTTTTATTCTCCCTCACTCTCGGTTTCCAACAAGCAAGCACACACACACACACACACACTGAATTATGAATTAAACACACTCACTTTACTACATATTAAAGCACACATAATTTCCATCACCAAGAAATTACACAAATACTTCCACATATCAAATTTAAGCTAGAAGTTGAACACACACACACATTGATTTATGAGTTAAGCACACTCACTGTACTACATATTAAAGCACACATAATGTCCATCACCAAGCAATTACACAAGTACTTCCACATATTAAATTTAAGCTAGAAGTTGAACATACACACACACGCACACTGATTTATGAGTTAAACACACTCACTTTACTACATATTAAAGCACACATAATTTTCATCACCAAGAAATTACAGAAGTACTTCCACATATCAAATTCAAGCTAAAAGTTAAACACACACACACACACACTAATTTATGAGTTAAACACACTCACTTTACTACATATTAAAGGAAACATAATTTCTATCACCAAGAAATTACACAAGTACTTCCACATATCAAATTCAAAGTAGAACTTGAATCAAACCAATTCTACACCTATTCCTCATTTTCATATGAACATCATAGGATGGAAATAAACCCAAGTAGGAGGGAACCCTACCTCTTGGAGCGTAAATGAAAGTGTAGAGCCTTCAAGAACACAATACCAACTCCAAATCTTGATTTTCTCAAAATCTTCTCCTTGGATCTTCGGTAAAATCTCTCGTTTTTGGTGTGGTTGCGTAGCCCTTGTCGCGTAGATGAAGTTTAATTCTTGGTCCGACGAATTTTGATCGATGAAACTCCGAAAATAGTAAGGAGAAAGCTTGGATTTTTCACTTTTCTCCTCTCTTCGTCTCACACGTTAAACACACTGGTTTCAGCAGAGTTTTCTGCTGGAAAATCAAATTTTTAAGGATATTTATAACCCCGATGCGCGGTGTACGTTGAGCCACACGCCCTCTTGTTCGGGTCCATTTGTGCCCCAAAATGATTAATTTCATCCCGATTTAAGTTTAAATTAATTTATTTGAACTTTAATTCAATTATAATAAAATTTTAAAAAAATTATTTGTGGGGACCTTTGTGAGGTCACCCACCACCCAATCACCTTGAAATACGTGTAAAATCTAACTATCTTAAAATTCGACGAAATTTGTTTAAGTGACTCAGTTTCATGATACGAATCCAACAGTGAGGTCCGTTGCATCATCTAAGCTCTAGAAAAATACAGATTTTAATTTCGCATTATAGTGACAAATTACCATTTTACCCTTTTTCCGAAAAAGTTCAAATTTTCCTGGATTTTACATGATCTGAGTGATACTGGTACCGAGCTGGGTAACAGTGGTCTCCAATCCTAATAAAATTTATCTATCGGTTTTGTCATCCATTGGTATGTATGGTTGATCTTCTTGTGGTGTATGCTGTTCTGGAGGGAAATGTTAAACCCGGAAAAAATTTGAACTTTTTTGAAAAAGGGCAAGATAGTAATTGCCACTAATATGCAGGTTTAAAATGCATATTTCTATAGAGCTGGGATGGAGCAACGAACCTCACAATTGGATTCGTATCTCGAAATTGAGCTGCCACATCAATTTTTGTCGAATTCTGAGATAGTCAAATTTTACACATTTTACGAGACAACTGGGTGACAAATGAACTTTTAAACGTCCCCAAAAATAGAAATTATGAAATTTCCTTATAATTGAGTAAAATTTTAAATAAAATTAATTTGAACTAAAATCAAAATTTAATTAAGTCGTTTCAGCTTAAAAACAGACCCAAAAGTAATAAACGAGCGGGACAATGTGGACCGCTTAATTAAAAGTATAAATAGTGTAAAATATCTGAAAAAAATCAGATATTTCTCACTCCTTGTTCAGCACACCGCATGTTGGAAGAGAGAAAAGAGAGAAAAATCATTTTTTCAAGCTTCCTTCTCTAATTTCTGAAGTTTCGTCGGTCGGAACCCTTCGGACCAAGAATTAAAGTTGGCCTATGCGACGAGGGCTACACATAAATACCAAGAACGAATAATTTCACCGAAGTTTCAAAGAAGTGATTTTAGAGAAATCAAAGGTTTGGGGTTTGAGAGTTGTTCTTGAGGTTTCTCCATTCGTTTACGCTCCAAGAGGGAGGGTTTATCCTACCTTGGTTTATTTTCTTACCTAGAGGTCATATGGAATGGGAAAAGGGAATACATTAACCTAGGTTATTAACTAGGGTTATGGAGATAAGGAAAAATGGATATGGAATTAGCCTAGGCAAGTTCCAACCTACTTTTGGGTAAAGGGAATTTACTTGAGAAATTGTTGCAACTTGATAAATGTTGTCATTGTATCTTGTCAATAACTTGGATCAATTTATGTGATAACATGAATTGTTGGCTTTGGAGGTGTATTGCTAAATGCCTATGTGGAATTTAGTTGTTATGGTATGAGTTTGTATAACATGCCATGAATTTTGTTGAGAAATCATGAGTAAGGATATGTTGTTAATATGTTATCATGATGTTGATTATGGTGATTATATGCAATTGATATTAATTGCCATATGGTATATTGATATTGGTCAAATAGCTCGTTCGACATACATTGCATAATTGAGTATGACATAAACATTACAATGGTGCACTACATTGCATTTGCACGGGGAATGCACATCCATGACCATGAATACGGGTGTGTGAGTGCATGGTTGAATCAATCACCATTCTTGGTGTTTGATGAGTGGGCTCGGGAAAGTGGGCTTGAATATCCTACTAAGTCGCACGGTTGAATACATGAAAAACTTGTGTCGGGTATAGCAAGAAGGGATAGATCTCCCCTCGAGTGCAAGGCCCGACCATTGGTTTATATGCTTCCGATGGTGCAAGTCCAAAAAAGTGTATCGGCATGTGGAGCTAGCAGTGCAACACCAAAAGTCCACTACCCAAATAAAGACACATGGTTTTGGTTGTACAAATGATTCATTTGATAGGAAACATCTATAAATGAATTGGTTTTTATGAACACATGAGTTTTGTTTTAAAGATGATCATTGGATGTATTTCATCAATGACAAGGGTTTTACACTTGCATTGCATAGTGTGGAGAGAGCTGGTGAGGGCTCAGGTTGATGTGCGTGAGTGGATCTCATTTCATTCACGGCATGACATGGTATATTCCAACATGAAGCATGCATATTCTTGCTTGGAATGACTGTATAATTATAAATGTTGTAAATGAACATTGCATATGCATTTAGGTTGGGGAGTAGCCTTTGTAGTAAATATTCTACTGGGTGTTGGCTCACACTATACGGAAAACATTTCAGGTGCGGGGTTTGTACCGGGAGAAGACTTGCATTCGGGGCCTCAACGATGAAGAAAAGTCGACTTGTGGCTTTTGTGGCATATTTTGTGTAATCTTTGTTGGAACAATGTTTTGACATGTAAACATTATGCAAATGCATGTAATAGAACTTGTATGGATTATGTATAATGTAGAAAATGTCATTATCCATGTCTGGAAAGGTTTTGGATGAATTGGAAATGAAAATCTGATGAAGCATGAAATTCTAGACAAACTTTCCGGAAGGTCACAACAACCTTCAGGAAGGTTCATGCAGTTTTTCATCCAGTGGGCAAACCTTCTAGAAGGTAAGTAAAACCTTCCGGTAGAAATTAGTCCAATAGGTAAAACCTACTGGAAGATCCATAAAACCTTCCGGTAGAAATTTTCCAGTGAACAAACCTTCCGGAAGGTCCATAACAAAACCTTCCGAAAGGTTTTCTAAAAATCTGAAACTTTAAGAATGCATTGCCATACTCTTGGGCTATGTGTTCTTTGGTTTTAATGACACAAATGGACCTTAAATGGGATACATTGGGGTATGTTGAACCTCGATGAGATTAAATGAATTAAAAGAAACACGGATCCTTGTTTGGGTTGTAATCCCGGTTACAGGGATGTGATAGATGTGATGTTGGGTTATGCGACAATCACGGGTATTTTCATGGGTTGACGGGTGGTCAATAGGACCCCCGATTTTAGGGGCGTCATAGGAAAAATTCTTCTTGTACTTGGAATGGCTCCTCTTGTGGTGGAGGTGGTTGATCTTCAGGTTGAATGCCATGACTTTTCTTTAGAGAGGTCTTATCTAACGATGCCAAATGCTCCACCATTTTCCATATGGGATCTGCAATCACTCCCTTGTCCCTGCATAATTGTGAAACTAACATAGCATATGGGACTAAGGGTTTCTTTCAATCCATAATAAATATCATTTGATCCATGATGAGATTTGGAAGATCAATCATGTGTCCCATTCCAAAGGCATATAAGAAGTAGGCTTGGTCAGTATAAATTTGATTTTTCTGGGCTCAGGGTAACAAACTATTTACTGTGATCAAATTCAAAATTCGGTATTTTTCTGTTAAATCCCCTTGCTTTATGTATTTATTTGGCCTTTCCCAAACAAACTCTGGATTAACTGTCAATTCTATCCCTACGTTGGTTAAATCAGACAATTAAGTGTAAGGATATTGTTGGTTGGGTGGTCTTCGAATGGGCGGAAAAAATTTGGCTATAGTAGCTGGTGTAACTTGGAAAATTATACCCCGAACAAATATACGTAATTGTCTTTCTTTAGTTATTTCTGCATTTCTATAGAACTCACAGACCAAGCAGTCATAAGCAGGAACAATAAATCTAACATAATCAAGCCATCCACGCGCAGCAAGAATTTGCCTTGAGGTTGTGGAGGTTGATCCATTCTTGCATGACTAGAAGATCCTCTCGTTCGATGCCTTGAATCCATCTTTTTGTTGATTTCTCTTCAAATACTTGGTTTCAACTGATTTAAATCAGTAGAAACCTTAAAAATGTAATGGGTAAGTGAATGATTGGAGAAAATTTGAAGAAAAACGGTCGAGTGTAGCAAATTTGAGAAGGATTCTTCAAGAAAACCCTATGGTTTTGAATTTTAGGCTGCGAAGGAATGAGAACTGATCGGATTTTCCATGCAATTAGTATTTATATCTACACTACAATCCAGACACCAGCACCATCGTCCAGACAGTGCTGGTATATTGGTTTTTTGTTTTGCAATCTGCAAGCTGCTGCTGTTGCTGACTTTCTGACTTTTTTAAAAAAAAATCCTGCAGTTACAAAATTGCATACAACTTTACACATTCTATAAAACTTTGCTAACCACTCTTTTTTTTTTTTTTTCAAAAATTGGTTATATTTATTCTTTTATTTGTTATTTAATATTTACTAATTTTTCTAATTAATTTATAGCTATTTATGTTTATATATTTACTTATATTTGCTATTCCAAAATTATACATCATTTGATCACATTGATTTAGATTCAGAACTTTCTTGATCAATAATACCAGTGACACTATTAATTTCACTTCTCACGTAACATGTTAACATAGGAGTAGAATAGCATGGCACCTCAGGATAATCCTTACTCTGCCCATACCTAATCCGTAGGAAACGATCTAACANTCATGAGTTGATGGGAAATTAATGGACCCCATGAATTTGGGGTGTCACACCTAATTCGTAGGAAACGATCTAACACTTGACCTGAAATTGGTTTTGCACACTGATTATATTGTCTCAAATGTTTTAAACAACCACATCTTATACAACCACTGAGATGCTTTGATAATCGGTGTTTAGCAAATGTACTTTTTCGACACAGGGGTCATGGTTGACTTTAAAAAATTTCTGAATTTATAACTCTTTTAGCTTTTTTCATGAACAATGCATGTATATCTTTTGGAAAATAACGCAGTAAAATTAAACTTAACTAAAATAGTTTCTCGTCCATTATACAATTATGTTTTGAAATATTTTAAAATTGACCCAAAAATTATTAAAATTTGACTTACTTTTCGGTTTTTTAATGTCTGTCAGTCACAAAGACGAACAAATTTATAAAAACATAAAAACACTAAACACAAATATAAGTAAATTCACGCCCCCCCCCCAAACTTAAAACAGTGATAATTAGAACTGATAATAAAAACTGACAATCTGTTGTCATCCAACAATTAGGATATCTGGCATTTACTTAGGAGACTTAATCTGTCAAACAAATAACAAACAATTAGTACTATTATTTATAATCAAACAATAATATATATATATATATATATATTTAAATCACATACACTAGATCAAAAAGTTGTACAGAAGTTACATCTTGAGTAATAATATGGTTTAAGCCTTTGACCATTTACTTTAAAAACATTTCCAGTTAAGAAATTCTTAATTTCAATTGCCCCATAGTCAAAGACTTGTTTGACAATGTAAGGACATGTCCATCTAGATCTTAATTTTTCAGGGAATAGACAAAGTTTTGCATTATATAACACAACTTTTTGAGAAGGTTCAAAAGATTTTCGCATGATATTTTTATCATGAAAATTTTTTTGTTCTTGACTTAGCAATCTTTGCATTTTCATATGCTTAATTTCTTAACTCCTCTAATTCATTAATTTGAAGTTTGCGAGATATTCCTGCTNTTTTTTTTGTTCTTGACTTACCAATCTTTGCATTTTCATATGCTTAATTTCTTAACTCCTCTAATTCATTAATTTGAANATTTTTTTGTTCTTGACTTAGCAATCTTTGCATTTTCATATGCTTAATTTCTTAACTCCTCTAATTCATTAATTTGAAGTTTGCGAGATATTCCTGCTTTATTCGTATCAAAATTCATTATTTTGATTGCCTAATATGCTCGATGTTCTAATTCTATAGGCAAGTGACATGGTTTACCATAAACTAACTGATAAGGAGACATTCCTAAAATAATTTTATACGCAGTACGGTAAGCCCAAAGCGCATCAGTTAATCTTAAGGATCAATCTTTATGATCTAGATTTACTGTTTTTTCTAAGATATATTTTATCCACCTATTAGCTAATTCTGCTTGTCCACTTGTCTGTGGATGATACGGAGTGAATATTTTATGAGAAATTGAGTATTTTTTCATAAAATTTTCAAAAACTTTGTTACAAAAATATAATCCATGATCACATATAATAGTCCAAGGAATTCCAAATCTGGACAAAATATTTTCTTTTGAAAACTTGACCACTGTTATGTGATTATTGTTTCTACATGGAATTGCCTCTACCCATTTAGAGACATAATCGACTGCTTCCAAAATGTACAGATATCCAAAAGATGGGAAAAATGGACCCATAAAATCAATGCCCTAACAATCACAAATTTCAACAATTAAATTATGGTTTAAATGCATCATATTTTTTTTTTTAAATATTTCCCATTTTTTGACATCTGTCACAATTTAAACCAAAGATATGAACATCTTTAAAAATAGTTGGCCAATAAAATTCACCCTGCAAAATTTTAGCAGCAGTTTTCTTTGAAGCATAATGGCGTCCGCAAGCTTAAAAGTGACAAAGCTGAATTACTTGACCTATTCCATAATTAGGTACACAATGTCTTATTATTTGATATTTACAATATTTAAACAAATAAGGATCTTCCCAGAAAAAAATTACGTACCTCGTTTAGAAACTTGTTTTTATCAGACTAGATAAAATGAGAAGGAACAGTACCAGTGGCTAAATAATTGGCTATATCTACATACCATGGTACTCTATTAATGCAAACAGTTGTTCATCTAGAAATGTTTCTCTAATTGGAGTTGGTCATTCCTTTATTTCATAATTTATTCTTGACAAGTGATCTGCTACCACATTTTCAACTCTTTTCTTATCCTTAATGATAATATTAATTTCTTGAAGTTAAAATATCCATCATAAGAGACGTGGTTTAGCATCTTTATCAGTAAGTAAATATTTTAAAGCTGCATGATTTGTAAATATAACAATTGACAATCCAACTAGATATGAATGAAATTTATCTAAAGCAAATACAACAACTAGTTCTTTTTCTATAGTTGAATAGTTCATTTGTGTATCATTAAGAGTTTTGCTTGCATAGATATAAAATATGATTTTTTAATCTTTTCTTTGACCTAATATGGCTTCTACTGCATTATCACTTGCATCACAGATTAATTCAAACGATGAAGACCAGTTAGGAGGTTGCATAATAGGTGCAAAAGTAAGCATGTTTTTCAATTTATCAAATGCTAATTGACTTGCTTCATTCCATTCAAATAATGCATCCTAACATAAAAGATTACATATAGGTCTAGATATTGAACTAAATTTTTTTATAAATCTTCTATAAAATCCTGCATGACCTAGAAAAGAGCAAACATCTTTTATAGTTTTTAGAGGAGGAAGATTAGCTATCAAATCGATTTTAGATTTATCAACTTTGATCCCTTTTTCAGATACTACATGACCTAAAACAATACCTTGTGTAACCATAAAATGACATTTTTTTTCAATTCAAAAACAAGGTTTGTTTCTTCACATCGAATGAGTACATTTTCTAGATTTTCTAAACATAAATGAAATGAATCACCATACAATGAAAAATCATCCATAAAAACTTCTAGATATCGTTCTACCATATCACTAAATATACTTTGCATACAATGCTGAAAGGTAGTTGGAGCATTACATAATCCAAAAGGCATCCTTTTATACGCAAAAGTACCAAAAGGATATGTAAATGTAGTTTTTTTTTTTATCATTTATTATAATTTCAATCTGATTAAAACCAGAATATCCATCTAATATGTGCGAATTGCACAAAAGGCTTGGGGTTCGACCTTCAGAAGAAATTTGAAGGGATGGAGTTCAATGNTTATCATTTATTATAATTTCAATCTGATTAAAACCAGAATATCCATCTAATATGTGCGAATCGCACAAAAGGCTTGGGGTTCGACCTTCAGAAGAAATTTGAAGGGATGGAGTTCAATGACTTGTTTAGGCTAGCCATACGGGCTACACGATATGAGCATATCCTACGTGAAGATTTGGACCAATGAAATATGTCTAAGGGAATGTACTATAAAGACCCCAACATGGAGATCTTTATGTTCAAGGTAGACTAGGAGTTGGAGGTGAACGTGGCTAAGGTCATAGCGAGACGGCCACACATATGCAAAGCTTTAACAAAGCCTCCAGAGAATCAGACATAGGTTGCAACAAGTGCCAAGAAAGGAACTGGTGATAGGAATGGTCGCAAGTATGACTTCGACAATACAAAGGTTGTTTAGATTTTTGACCATCTACTAGCTAACATCATTATCAAGTTGT
The DNA here is from genome assembly GCA_963454935.2 of Ilex paraguariensis. Classification (NCBI taxonomy): domain Eukaryota; kingdom Viridiplantae; phylum Streptophyta; class Magnoliopsida; order Aquifoliales; family Aquifoliaceae; genus Ilex; species Ilex paraguariensis. The sequence continues at coordinate 1,632,086 of CAUOFW020003502.1, forward strand.
GGTTTGGTCATAAGATCCCATCGGCCACAGACTTGAAAAACAAGATATACTACAAATGACACCATTTTATGGAGCCATTCCACTATGAACTGCATGGGGGNTAAATCTTCTATAAAATCCTGCATGACCTAGAAAAGAGCAAACATCTTTTATAGTTTTTAGAGGAGGAAGATTAGCTATCAAATCGATTTTAGATTTATCAACTTTGATCCCTTTTTCAGATACTACATGACCTAAAACAATACCTTGTGTAACCATAAAATGACATTTTTTTTCAATTCAAAAACAAGGTTTGTTTCTTCACATCGAATGAGTACATTTTCTAGATTTTCTAAACATAAATGAAATGAATCACCATACAATGAAAAATCATCCATAAAAACTTCTAGATATCGTTCTACCATATCACTAAATATACTTTGCATACAATGCTGAAAGGTAGTTGGAGCATTACATAATCCAAAAGGCATCCTTTTATACGCAAAAGTACCAAAAGGATATGTAAATGTAGTTTTTTTTTTTATCATTTATTATAATTTCAATCTGATTAAAACCAGAATATCCATCTAATATGTGCGAATCGCACAAAAGGCTTGGGGTTCGACCTTCAGAAGAAATTTGAAGGGATGGAGTTCAATGACTTGTTTAGGCTAGCCATACGGGCTACACGATATGAGCATATCCTACGTGAAGATTTGGACCAATGAAATATGTCTAAGGGAATGTACTATAAAGACCCCAACATGGAGATCTTTATGTTCAAGGTAGACTAGGAGTTGGAGGTGAACGTGGCTAAGGTCATAGCGAGACGGCCACACATATGCAAAGCTTTAACAAAGCCTCCAGAGAATCAGACATAGGTTGCAACAAGTGCCAAGAAAGGAACTGGTGATAGGAATGGTCGCAAGTATGACTTCGACAATACAAAGGTTGTTTAGATTTTTGACCATCTACTAGCTAACATCATTATCAAGTTGTGGTTTGGTCATAAGATCCCATCGGCCACAGACTTGAAAAACAAGATATACTACAAATGACACCATTTTATGGAGCCATTCCACTATGAACTGCATGGGGGTTCTAGAATGCCACTCAGCAAAGCTTGACTAAAGGCTACTTGATCTTCGAAGGNGTTGAAAAACAAGATATACTACAAATGACACCATTTTATGGAGCCATTCCACTATGAACTGCATGGGGTTCTAGAATGCCACTCAGCAAAGCTTGACTAAAGGCTACTTGATCTTCGAAGGTAAGGGGCAGATGGAGATAGGGGTTAATAAGGACCCTTTCTAGAAATAACAACCATCCACATGGTGGAAATGGGGCAGTCGAAGACCTTGAGGAAAAAGGTTGAGTTGGGCGAGGACGAGTCAACGGATGACGAAAAGACATTACGAAGAAAGATGAAACACCCCAGGATGAATCATCAAAGGAGGACTTTGGGGGTAAGTTGTATATATCATTGGGTCTCCAGGAATAGCTCAATATGGTCAATAATGGTCTATGTCCCAAACACAAAGCTTTTTACGGGATCATTCCAGAACATGAAGTTGTGAAAGAGGAGCAAGGAGAATCATCCCAAAGGTCATGGAAGAAATGCCATTACAAGGGAACCCACTGGGAACGGAGAGGGAGGTTGTGAGTGGCTGCTGCCTAAGCAAGACAAGGAGGATCAATCGAGAAAGTTTATGAGTTTGAGCTACAGAAGGCTTAGTAGAAACATACCAGAACCTCTGAATGGTCGGTGAGGGTTGAAATATAAGGAATTCACCACAAGGTTGTCAGTTGATTAACCTATCAAAGCGTAGTGCTATTGGTGTAAAACTCAGGAAAATTTAAAATTTTATTGTGAAGGGTAAAATGGTAATTAGTTGTTATGGTATGGGTTGAAACCCAAATTTTTTTAGAACTTGGATGACGAAATGGATCTCTCCGTTGGATTCATCTAAAAAAATCTAGTTACCTAGTCAATTTGAGTAAAATTCTGAGATAGTCAAATTTTTTGTATTTTATGATTTGATCAGACGTCATGTGACTAACATAAACACGATTGGGTTTTAATTTCAAAACATGAAAAATAATTTAAATTTATTCCGAATAAAATATGTTGAACTTAACACATAACAAGATTTAGTTGATTCAGGATAAAATAGGATTAGAAAAAGACGAGATGTGTGGTTTAATGTGGACCAAGTATTAGAGGGTATAAATAGGGGAGAAAAATCAGATTTTGTACCCATTTTACACATATTTTTTCAATAGAGAGAGAGAGAGAGAGAGAGAGAGAGAATCAAGTTCTCCTTCACTTCTCCTTGCGATCAAGGGAAATCTGCTCGTCAGATTGCTTCGGGCCAAGAACAAAAGTTGTCCTACACGACGAAAGCTACGAGCACGTACCAAAGATTGCAGGTTTCGTCAACATCTCAAGAATGGGATTGTTGGGAACAAAACTTTGAAGCTTGAGTTAGGTTTTCTTGGAGTTTCTACTACGTGTTTTACGCTTCGAGAGGTAGGATTCCTTTCCTAACTACGTTTATTTTCAACCTAGGGTTGTATATGAAATGGGTAGCATGATTAGAGATAAAATCTATTGTTTAAATATGCCCACAGTGTAACTAGTGTATAGGAAATGGTATAAGAATGGATAAAATCAATTCTAGTATGAATTGGGTTTGTAGAAATTGATTGTTTGTAATTTCATGAAGGAAGCTGTTACATTGGGCATGCTATATGTTTACATAATTATGTGCCTTTTGGGTGTTTGATAAAATGCCTAAGAATGATTTAAGTATGTTATTTGAATGAGAATGAGATAACATGCTTGCTGATATCGCGAATTGTGATTATATGCTTTTGATATAATTGAAAATTGAGAAATGTTGATAGACATTGAAGTTTTCATAATGTGCTCATGACATATTGAACATGTTATGAAAATTGCAATTGTACATTACATTTGCATATGCATGGGAAGCATCGCATTCATGGGCATGTGACATGAGTGTGGATGTGTGTGTATGATTTGATCAAACACCATTCTTAGTGGATTGATACATGGGCTCAAGAAAGTTGGACCTAGGTTCTACTAAGTGGCACGGGTTACATTGAAAACAAGGGTCAGGGTTAGCAAGAAGGGCTAGATTCTCCCTTAGGTGCAAGACTCGGTAATTTTGTATACGCATTCCATTGGTATTGAGTCCATAAAGTGTGTCAGGATACGTAGAGCCATTGTTGGAAGTACATAGATGTCATGTCAGTTGGGTACCCATTGGTGGAAGTCCATAAATATACACCCCAAGAAAGATGCAGGATTTTGTAAAATGGACATTGGATGTTCATTATTATTGGTGGGGGCTTGGAATGCCCGGATACATACGCATGACATTGCATTTGTTATGGGAGCTAGTGGAGGGCTTGGGTTGCATTTCACGTGTGAGTTTGACCTCATAACATGGCATGACATTGTGGTATTCATTATTGAATTGCATATTCCTGAATGAATGTTTGATTGCTGTATTGCATGTGAACATTCCATACGCATCTGGGTTTGGGAGTAGTCTCTTTAGGAGATACCCTACTGCTTGATAGTTTTTCCCTAATCTCCAAACATGAACCTGGATTGTGTGTATATAGCTTACACAGATAGGTGAGTGTCATTCTCCATCGGGTTCAAATGCAAAAAATGGTAAAAATCGCTGTGTGTGAATAAAAAATGTGTGTGCACGCAAAATTGCTCCCCAAGCATAGAGGGACTTGCAATGTCGTGTTTTACTTTGAATGGGTATTCCAAAGTCATTTTCTCAGGGAAGGAAATCTCAAATGCTTTCAAAAGTTGGTTTGTGAAAGAAATGAAAATTGGAAAATCTTGTAATCTGTGTTTTGGTGAGTTTTGTTTTGAAAAATATGCATGAAAGCAAGGTTGGCTAATCCATAGAGGTCATTCCAATGGGAATGCAAAATCAACTCAATTTATTTATCTAATGGTGTCCTAGTGTTTGATTGATATGAAGAAAGAGAGGGCCTAATATGGGTGTGTTGGGCACAAGCATACCCTATAACAAGTCTACGGTGTATCAAGAGCCCACAACCACATCCACACTCAACCTAGTCAAACCAAACACTTTACATTGCGAGGAAGAATGAAAGAGAGTAAATTTCACATACCCAAGAGAAAATTTCTCTTGGATTAGCCAACCAAAAGTTTAGCTACTCATAATAAAGGCAATAACAAACAAAATGTAAAGAGACAATGTAATGAAATGAAGCATGAACTTGTATTGATGCAATAAAAAGTTTAAACTACATGAGTAAAGTCATTTATAACCAAATTACAAAGCTTGAAGAGGAAAATACTCAAATGGAAAAATGGAAATGCTAAAATACTTCACTAAGCTTGATTACAACTTGAATAAAAGAGTTTAAAGTAAAAGAGGGAAAGATTACAAGAAGAATAAAGCTTACTACTATGAAAATGGTGAAGGAAATGTGATTAGCACAAAATATTGCATTTTCCAAGTGCATTTGCATCCCTTTTTGTGCTAGCTTTTGTGGTCAATATGAGTGGAAATGCATCGTTTGTGCTATTTATGGAATTTTGGAATGTTTGAAGATAAAAGGTGATAAATGATGCTTGATAAGCCTTCTCATAGTGATTAAGATAAATGAAGATGAAGGGATGGCTTGACGATAGCTTAGGAGGTGAAGAAACCAAGAAATTGGCAAGACAAGGGAAAACCTACTGGTAGGCCATAGCGGNCAGATAAAAGGTGATAAATGATGCTTGATAAGCCTTCTCACAGTGATTAAGATAAATGAAGATGAAGGGATGGCTTGACGATAGCTTAGGAGGTGAAGAAACCAAGAAATTGGCAAGACAAGGGAAAACCTACTGGTAGGCCATAGCGGTAGATTTTAGCTACTGGACCTGCACCTACCGCCAAACCTACTAATAGGTTTTGCCCACTAGAGTGAAACCTACCAGTAGGTTTCCATTGACCTACCAGTAGGTTTTGCTAAAATAGTTCAGATTCTGCATCTCAAGCCCTGCAACGTTAGGGGTCCCACCAAGGACTCTCGCACTTATCCCTGACACTTCTTACATACTGGACATCCCTTCCTCAACCTACATTGGACTTTTGGAGCTTTGGGCATTAATGAGGAGAGATGAGAGAGAAGAAGCTGGGTATGTAGGCAATGCCTACACTTATCTGCACCAACCCATCCCTTTCAGCCCCTATTGGTGGAGATCACATCACACAGCTAGGGGATGACTCCATGGACGTTTTTGGGAAGCTCTTACACCTTTATGGATCATTATGCAATATACATTGTAATATAGAGAGAGTGAGAGTCCAAGGTAGAAGATGAATAGTTCTAGAGAGAGAAGTTAATATTTTTGCATTTTCTTCCATACATTGTCTTTGAATCTCTTGTAAGAATTTGGTAAGCTTCATTTAATGTCTTTAATGCTATTCACTGCAAGTTCATTCCAAGTTTAATCCCTCATTTTAGCTTTCACCATTAATGCTTTGAAGTTCTTCATTTCCAAGCTTTTAAGATGGGTATTAAATGCACTTCCCTATAGTCTACGTTTTCTTGCATTAACTTANGGAGTAGTCTCTTTAGGAGATACCCTACTGCTTGATAGTTTTTCCCTAATCTCCAAACATGAACCCGGATTGTGTGTATATAGCTTACACAGATAGGTGAGTGTCACTCTCCATCGGGTTCAAATGCAAAAAATGGTAAAAATCGCTGTGTGTGAATAAAAAATGTGTGTGCACGCAAAATTGCTCCCCAAGCATAGAGGGACTTGCAATGTCGTGTTTTACTTTGAATGGGTNTTTTTCATCACATTGTTGTCTTTACCTTAAGTACGATTAGCTAAGATTTTTTGTTGGCTAATCCAAGGGAGACCTCCTCTTGGGTATGCCATTTCAACTCATTTTCTTTCCTTCTCTCAGAGTACGATGGTTCGGTTTGACTGGGTTAAGCGTGAATGGGACTGTGAGCCTTTGATATCCTATAGATTTGTCATGGGTTATGCTTGAATCCTCACTTCCACCTCATCCCTCGCTTCCCAAGAATCAATCGTACATCTAAGCTCTATTGGAGGAAGGTTTCGAGTTGATTTGGCATTCTCATTGGAGTGAACCCTTCGAATTAGCCAACCATTGTTTCCCATTTCATTTTCATCACAACAAAATCACAACCTAAACTTCAAACAACAAAATATTTTTACACTTTACCCTTTTTCTCAAAATCACCTTCAACACGATTCACCTCCTTCCCTGAGGAGACGACCTTTGAATACTCTTCCAAATAAAACACGACACACAAAAGACTCTTTGTGCTTGAGGATCACTTTTGTGCACACAACACACACACATTTCCTTCATTTCATTCTACCACTATTTCGTTGCCCTTTCTTTTGACATCATTCCAAGGGAGAGTGACACTCCCCTCCATACATACACTATACACATTGAGGAATGATGTGCAGAGATTAGGATATACAACAGAAACAAACAAGCAAAATGTAAAAGCCAAACTTTGTCTCTCTATAACTTCTCTCTCTAAAATCACGTGTAAACTGAATAATGGTGTAAGACTTGGTAAATTTCNAAAAATGTAAAAGCCAAACTTTGTCTCTCTATAACTTCATCTTCTACCTTGAACCTTCTCTCTCTAAAATCACGTGTAAACTGAATAATGGTGTAAGACTTGGTAAATTTCCTCCGTCCCCCTTCCCTTAGCCTGTGTGAACTAAGCTGCAATGAGTGGGGAGAGGTTGGACACTTGAACAAGCAAAAACAGGCCAAGCATGCTTCTCCCATACTTTCCCAACCACCCCTCTTCTTTCTCCTGCTTCCCTCCTCTTTCTCACTTGAAAGCTAACTTTAGGGGTTAGGAGAGCATCATGGGGTTTCAATTATGTAAAGGTATGGTTTAGATAATAAGAGGTGGGCTCTGGGAGTAGGCGGAGTCGTGTGAGCAGGTTTCTGGCAAAACTGGGCAAAACCTACCGGTAAAATGTAAGAAAACCTTTTTGGTAGGTTTTTGCATGGATGAGGTAGAATAATTTCAATACATTTTATATCAGTAGGTTTTGGATCATATACCAGTAGGTTTTGACTAACTTCTATCGGTAGGTTTTGGTTTACTTCTACCTATAGGTTTTGTCCTGCTTTGGGATTTCCTTGGTTCCTTGAGGTTCCGAGCCATCCGTTAAGCATTCCCTTCTTTGCGATTGCCTTACCTACGCTTTATCTACAATCACACCAATCTCCATTAATTGTGAGTTTGAACGCATTTATCCTAATTTCAACACAAAATAAGCAATATGGGTACAATAGATATACATGATATGCAATATTCTATACTCATCACCTACTGAGCGTGGCTCACCTAGTATGTGAACAACATTTTAGGTGCAAGAAAAACACTTGTGGACGGCCCCCACTTGGGCTCTTGTTGACGAAGAAGCCGATATGTGGCCTTAAATTACATTTTATGAATAAATTATGTAATTCATTTTGAACTTGTAAATTTGTGTAAAGATTTTTGATATGATCTCTTATGGACTATAATTTGTGTTAATGAATGTATGGATATGTTTGGAAAGATATTGGATGGTTAAAGGTTGAAGATTGGAAAGAATTGAGAAAAATTTGGGTGTAGGTATCAGTACCTAAGTGATTAAGTACCGATACCATGCTATTGGATGGGCCAAGTACTTATTAGCTCAAAATATTGCAGATCTTATGTACATTTGCACCCCTTTTTATGCTTTCTTTTGCGGTGAGAATGAGAGATATTGTAACGTCCCAAAACACACCCTAGACGGAATTACATTCTAAAATAATTCATATCATGAGAGCACTAATATAATCCTTAAGAAACAAGACTTCATTTGTCATCCACGAATATTTACAAAATTATCCAAAAGAATAAGCCCAAGTCATGGCTATTACATCTCAAAAATTAATTAAAGAAGCGCATCGGAATAAACAAAAGAAGCTAGACTACACAATGTTTCAAAAGAATGTCCTAGTCTAGTACAAAAGGAAAGGAGGTCGTTCTGTGCGTCCACCTCGGGATCCACACTCCCGTCCAGTGGAGTCTCCTAAGTAGCGGGCTCCTCGACCCTTACGTCCTCCTCCTCAAGCGGGTAATCTGAAAAATGTTACCGATAGGGGATGAGCACGAAGCTCTGTAGAAAAATTCTCCCAAACCCACACAAGGTTTAGAAAAGCATTTAAAATGGTCGATCTCAATTTCAACATAACATAGATACATAATTTGAAATAAAGCAGTGACATTTAAAAACGATCTCAAGTTTATTTAAGAACATTACTTAAATGAATAAACGAGCACCATATACAAATAATAACCATTAATTGCCATAACTATTCCCAATAATTCTTTCGGTAGGTGGCATACTTTGTGGTAACTTCCACCCCTCTTTAGGTCACCTTTGATTCTCAAGCATCCTTACCGGAAGCCTCTTGAAAATGGATGAGCATCCTTACATGGAACCTCTTACCAATCACTACATTATTTTTTAAACATCCTTACCAAGAACCTCTTGGGAAGGGGTGAGCATCCTTACAAGGAACCTCTCACCCATGTGCATCACAAACAACCCAACCAAGCATACAATTCCAACATTTATCTCAATTTACAAACATCTATCCAAAATCCTCAAAATATATCATATAACAATTTCACAACCAACTAAGAAAATACATGAGATCACAATAACATCATTTTTCTACCCAACACAAAACACTAAGATTTCGAAATCCATAATAAAGAAAGCATTTAGGAAGGAAATACATCACTCTCCAAAAATTAGGGTTTTAAAACTAGAAAGGAGATTTCATGGGTATTAAACCCTACTTTGTTCAAAATATGTAATCCTTGCAAAAAGTCTAAACGAGGATGATTCCATAGTATATATATACCATTGATAGCTAAAACATACATATATAAATACCCTAGCCTCAATGTAAGTGAATGAGAGAAAATCTCTATTTTGAATCCTTAGCTTTGGTGTGAAGAATAAGAATATTTGATTTTGAATCACTCTTAAATCTCTTGTTTTTTCCTTCCTTTCTTCTTCTCTAATGCTCTCTAGGATTCCAAGAGGTGTGAGAGTGTGAGGGGAGTGAAGGAAATGAGAGAAAATGAAATGAAAATGAATTTAAAACATAGCAGCCCGAAAAACACTGTTCACATGCTGTTTTGGGTTTCTCCAAATTTACGGTTTTACCACTAAGAATCTCTAATTTGATCCATATGACTACCCTAAGGTTTTTTAACGTTTTGGATTCATTTTTAATGTTATTTTAACCTAAAAACATTTATTTTTATGATTTATCTCAAAACCCAAGTCAACGTACACCCGAAACACTAAAATTTCTATTTTACCCATCTGAATCGGCTATTAATGAAGTTTTGCGATGTTTGCAAATAAAAGGTGATAAAGGGTGTTTCTTAAAGCTTTTTATACTTATTTGAAGCCTAAAGTACTCATTATTCTTATATTTTGATTTATGATGCAAATGGAGACATTAAATGCAAAACGAAGCTAATTGGACTATTTCGACATTGTTTCGTTATCTGTGCATAACTCTCTCATCCAAGCTCCGATTGAGATATTTCAAGATGATATGGAATGATACGAAAAGCTCTAAAACCTTTATGTTTTACATTTAGAGAGATATTGACTGCATCAAGGTCTAAATCGGGCTTGAAGTTGCAGCAGTGCACTGNATGAAAATGAATTTAAAACATAGCAGCCCGAAAAACACTGTTCACATGCTGTTTTGGGTTTCTCCAAATTTACGGTTTTACCACTAAGAATCTCCAATTTGATCCATATGACTACCCTAAGGTTTGTCGACGTTTCAGATTCATTTTTAATGTTATTTTAACCTAAAAACATTTATTTTTATGATTTATCTCAAAACCCAAGTCAACGTACACCCGAAACACTAAAGTTTCTATTTTACCCATCCGAATCGGCTATTAATGAAGTTTTGCGATGTTTGCAAATAAAAGGTGATAAAGGGTGTTTCTTAAAGCCTTTTATACTTATTTGAAGCCTAAAAGTACTCATTATTCTTATATTTTGATTTAGGATGCAAATGGAGACATTAAATACAAAACGAAGCTAATTGGACTATTTCGACATCGTTTCGTTATCTGAGCATAACTCTCTCATCCAAGCTCCGATTGAGATATTTCAAGATGATATGGAATGATACGAAAAAGCTCTAAAACCTTTATGTTTTACATTTTGAGAGATATTGACTGCATCAAGGTCTAAATCGGGCTTGAAGTTGCAGCAGTGCACTGTTCAC